>CM029375.1:7486176-7597608 GCA_017165825.1 Hepsetus odoe | reverse complement strand
CCCCGGGTGCTTTCAATAGCTGCCCACTGCTGCACGGTGTTTGAGTGTGCATGGGTTAAAAGCAGAGGTCCAATTTCGTTGTGGTTCATTGTCTGTGACAACCCTTGCAATGACAAGGGTTGTCACTTTCCCTTTCACAATACTCAATGAATGAAGTATAACCAACCATCACTTAGTGACATCATCCAGTTGTCTCAACACACACACAGTATAGGCGTGAACTCACCGAGCCCAGAGCCGTGAGGCAGAAGTGACCAGCTGTGCACTTCCAGTCCTCCTCCCCAGCACTGAAGTAATTGCTGCTCCAGAGAGAGAGGAGACAAAACACACACCAGATCACTGCACACACACACCGCCTTTAACAGGGCACCTGGAACACACACACACAGGAAAAACTTACATAACATTACATAATTTTACAAAGAATCATAATCGTTATATATATATATATATATATATATATATATATACACACATATATTATCTGTGTGCAGTATCACTGAGAATACAAATTAACAACCTGGGGAAATTTTGTATGGCCTCCATTCCAGCATGTGATAGCATTCATAAGAGGCAAGGCTTGCATTCAAACCCACAACTCACAAGGCTAAGCTTTTTGCTTGTGGCAGTATGAAACCAGACTTGACTTTGGTTTGTCAGAGTATGACACAGCCCCTTGCCCTGTGTGTGAGTGACGGCTCCCCTTTTCACCCGGAATGTTTAGCTCATTGGCCTGGATCTTCCTAAATAACCCATGCCCTAGCAGCGCAGTCAATCTGTCCCTTCTCCAGTCATAGACGATCTCTGTTTCTATCAATTTGTGCCGGGTGTTCAAATTCCTGCTTTATATTACAGCAAATACAATAAACTCTAAATCTCACATCTCTCCTTCTATACTTTCATTGTTCTTTCCCAGCCAATGACTCACCTGTCTTATCTGCCCTGTCGTCAGTGTCATGTATAGGGTCATGAGAAAGCACTTTTAATGCCTGTTTCTATTTTTTTTCCATATTTTTCATAGAAAATGAAATCCTCAGATCTTCAAACAAAAGTTTGAGACAAAATTGTGTTTTGAAATATTTTGCTATTGACAAAGATTTGTGAAAAGGTAGTTGTTTCCTAAAATTAATAAGTTGTGTCACTTTTATTAGAAACAACTGCAACCAAGCGTTTCTTATAACTGTAAATTGTTCTTTTGCTACACCTTTCTTTAAATAAAAAGAAGTAAAGACTTTTTACTAAGCTACTTTAAAACCTTAATTTTTTTTTTCTGAGCCATTCAAAGGTTGCTCTGGTGTTCTGAATCTTTAACTTGCCAAAACATTTGAAAATTAAAGAGTAATGATCGCACGTTCCACTGCAAGATTTTCTGATGGAGAGTAAACTTCAGGTTCTGTCAATTAAAACAAGTTACTTAGGCCTTGCAGCAAAAAAAGCATTCCTACATCATTACACTCCCACCACCATGTTTGACTGTTAGTATTGTTCTTATTGTTGAATTCTGGGCTAGATTTATGTCAGATGCAAGGATACATCTGTCTACTTTCAACTCAATCTCAGAAAAATGTCCAAGTGGTGTTTTTTGGGCAAATGTGAGACAATGTCATGGTAGATGGTGCTCTGCTCTGACTGAGCACACCTGGGCTCATGAGGGCACAGGTGTGCTTCATTGAGGGCTGGCTATTTAAGACACAATGACTCAGAGCAGAGCATCAGTCATTCACATGGGTTAGTTCTGTTGCAAAGTTAGTGCTTTAGTCTGGTATCTTTTGTTATGTTCAGTTCGGTTAATAATGTCCAGTGTGAGAATCCTGGCTCTGCATTTACGTCCTACCCACACCACCCCAACGTTACAGACTTATGTCCCTCTTGGTCCCTCTTGACAGCATTCTAATTGATAACATTTTAACCAGTCTCTTTTAAATAACTTTATCTGAGGTCTGAGGTGTGTGAAAACTCCAAGATAAGTTGTTTGCTATGCTTGTGAGTGAATACTAATAGGGCAACCACTTCTGGAAAGATCCAAGATCATGGTTTCATTATTTCTGTAGTTTGAGATAATAGCTACCAATGTGGTTTGCTGGAATCCCAGGGCCATAGAAATTTTTTTTTTTCTCTCTCTTCCCAAACTGATACATTTTCTTTCTATTTTCTGGAATTTCTTTCTTTTCACTTTACAAGAAAGGTTGCATTTAGAAGATATATAAGTTCAACATGACTGACAGCAATTTAGTTTGGGTATGTCAAGTCACAGATAGCTCTAGATTTTCAACTAAACTTGGTTTATTAGTTAATTTTTTTTTTACCTCACACTTTTCAGACAGGTTCAGTTGGTTCTGATTTCCTTTTCCTCCAATAAACTTAAAATAATATTTTAAAAAATATACAATGCATTTTTTAAGAATTAATTAAATTAAAAACTCAATTTTACAATTTTTAATTCAACTGTCAGCCTACAACCTACACTTTGTTATCCTCAACCTTGTAATGCTGGTGGTGTTGCCTGTTAACTGTCATCTGATCTAAGAAAGCTATACTTTTACAGAGGCATTAGAAGATGAAAAGAGGAGTGGAGAGGAGCAACGAAACTACTCTTTCGCTCTGGGTGGCCTGCTAGTCTGAGAGAGGAAGAGGCCTGTGCCTCTGTGGAGAGTTCTCTTTATTCCCCTGTAACAAGCCTATAAACCACCTCTCAATACCCCAATCAAGACACCCTCTGCCTGTGCCATGTGTAACACCTTCTGGCATCTCCACCAGCCTAGAGGAGAAGAAGTTCATTCAAGCCGCTACAAAATTTGCTAAGGGTCTACAATAACAGTGATGGAAGTATTTTGATTTTATTTACAGTTATCATTAAAACTTGGTGGGGCAGTGGTGGCCTAGTGGTTAGGGTGTTGGCCACATGATCGGAGGATCTGGGATTCGAACCCCTTCCCAATAGGTTGCCCTGAGGTACCCTTGGTAAAAGCAACTACTTTTATTCATAGCGTGAAATGATGCCCCATTTTTATATAGAACTGGCAGTAACAATTTGAAAAGGACAGAAAGAAGTCTAAAGCTAAAGCAATGCAAAATCTTTGTGCATTCATGGCATTATAAAACAGCTATTTCACAAAAAAAAGGTTAGTGTTTACTTCTAGTCACATAAAAAAGCACCATTTTAAAGGGCCTATGTCCTACATTTTCCACAATCAATGTCACTTCTATGTCTTTAGTAGGGGCCATTTAAAATGGCAGCAAAACAATATAAACAGCCAAACAAATCAGATGCTTATTAAAAACATTTTAAAGAGATTATTTCCAAAAATAATGAGTACACACCTCACATTTTTGTAAATATTTTATTATATCTTTTCATGGTCACTGAAGATATGGCACTTTGATACAATGTAAAGTAGTCAGTGTAGAGCTTGTAGAACAGTGTAAATTTGTTGTCCCCTCAATATAACTCACCACACAGCCAATAATGACTAAAGCACTGGCAAATAAGTGAGTACACCACTAAGTGAAAAATGTCCACATTGTGCCCAAAGTGTCAATATTTTGTGTGGCCACCATTATTTTCCAGCACTGACTTAACTCTCTTGGGCATGAAGTTCACTAACACTTCATAGGTTGCCACTGGAATCCTCTTCCACTCCTCCATGATGACATCACAGAGCTTGTGGATGTTAGAGACCTTGCGTTCCTCCACCTTCCGTTTGAGGAAGCCCCACAGATGCTCTATAGGGTTTGGGTCTCGAGACATGCTTGGCTAGTCCAGCATTCCAGCAGTCCAGTTTCTTTAGCAAGGCAGTGGTCATCTTGGAGGTGTGTATTGGGTCATTATCATGTTGGATTACTGCCCTGCAGCCCAGTTTCTGAAGGGAGGGGATCATGCTCTGCTTCAGTATGTCACAGTACATGTTGGCATTCATGGTTCCCTCGATGAACTGTAGCTATATATGTAGTATCATATCTTTAGTGTTGTCCCATCAAAAGATATAATAAAATATTTACAAAAATGTGAGGGGTGTACTCACTTTTGTGAGATACTGTAAGTAAACAGTAAAAATACATTTCCTACTTAAATTTATTCGTAATAATATTAATGTCTGTAAAGCATGCATAAAACTTTAAAGTTTTACAGGTACATCGAATCATGTACAAAAACAGTACAATCAGGGCATCCCTTTCCAAAATGCAATCTGAACAATCTGAGTGCTTAGGTAAATACAAATGCAAAGGCCTTTCCAAAGCTTTTAAGGCTGCTTTTTTTGCGGTGACTTTTGTCTAGCAGACTTAATTTGAAACAGAAGTCACTCCAGACACTTCCATCTCTCTTCTCTCTGGCCGGCCGTCTCTGGGGTTGCCCCCAGGGAGCAACAATTTATGCTTGCGGAACAAACGTAGAAAATGGGGGCCCTAACAGCGCCCGAAGCCTGGAGGGATGGAGCTGATTCTTCATGGTTAGAGACGCTCGCTCTCTGGCATGAGAAAAGGGGAGGGAGAGGGAGTGAAAGAGAGATAGATATAGGTAGAAATGGAGGGGAAACCCATAATAGAGAGACAGAGAGGAGTAAGAGGCAGATTATTATAAAGACATCAGCGTCTGACTCTTTGACATCTGCCTAAGATTTTAGCCACCCATTCCAGAGAGAAGAACGATCTGTCCTGCAAGGCTCCAGCTTTAAAGCCTTGCACATCAAAGCCATTTTCATCTCCTGATTAGATAATGAGCAATGAATGTAGTCAAAAACGAATGTAGTCAGACAAAACATCCACACTCATAAACAAACAGGCGCACACTTTCATTGTCACTGTATTCCCGTGTCCCATCATGCACACCTATCACACACACACACACACACACACACACACACACACACACACACACACACACACACACACACACACACACGCACTCTTCATTCATGTGTGGCTTATAGTGATAATCTAGAGATATCCTGCAGGCAAACAAGCATGAGATGGCTTTTGTGTAGTGTGTAGGTGTGTTTGTTTGTACATTGACTAAATTAAGGAAAGGATTTTATAAAAAAAAGAAGACAACAGAAATTAAGGGATAACAGCAACAAACTGCTCTACATTTCATTGCTGGAGTCTGTAAGGTTACTAAAGCTAAAGTTAGAATTAGGTTAAATAAATATGGAACATGCAATTATACAGCTTATATAAAAAATATGGTACATATTATTACACGAGGGTTCTTACATTTATGTAAAACATATGGCAGATATGTATGACCCCATGTCCTGACAAAATGATCAAAACAAATATGCATGCACATGAGCATGTGTGTGTATGTGCATGTTTTTGCGTGTGTGTGTGTGTGTGTGTGTGTGTGTGTGTGTGTGTGTTTCAGGATTTACGTAAGTGATTGTGGATATGTGTGTCAAGCGGAAGAGCGATGGATGGTATCTGTCAAGATATAGGATTTGGCAAGAAGCACACAGGCAGACACACAAACACATGCACACACACAACACACACAAAACCTTGTTGAGCACATTATTTTAGAAGCTTTTAAAACATGAAGATTGTAAACAAAAAAGTGTAAATGTGATGTGATAAAATGTTTGTTTATTTTGTAATTTAATGGTCTACATCATATCGAACTGAGCTATAACCTTTCACTGCCACTGCTTCTAGTTTTACAGAACTTAATGAGAGGCTCTGCATTATAATTTCAGTTATGTTTATTCTGCATGCAGGGAAAAAGCTTCCCTCATTAGGGTTTTGCTCAGTCACTACATAGGGGTAAATAAAATCTGCAATAACCTACAGATACCAGTTGATGTATTAATCAGCAGGTATTAATGCACATCAGCTTGTCCTAACAGAAAATAATGCAAATTAACTGCAAACGTTCAAACAAACAAAAGTGTTTTTTTGGTTAAATGATCATGGTCAAATTGTAAAACTGTGAATTACAGCGGCATAACTGCAATTTTCACAGTATCACGGTCAGCCTTGACAGTGCATTTTTCCTGCAATTAATTAATTGCAGCAGAGCAGTTTTCAGTCATATGAGTGCAGAAAGATGATCATTGAATATGTGTGAGAGTGAAAAGCATGTAGCCTATTTAAAATCAGCTGGTTGTTTTGGTTGGCTGTTACCATGGAGCTGTTTTAAGAATCCTTGCTGACAGCTTCAGAGACACATCACAAGGAAGGTCTGGATGATTGATGATGTGCTTACTGCTAATGCCAGGTGAGTGTGCATGTCTATATATGTGTGTGTGTGTGTGTGTCTGTGTGTGTGTGCAAACAGCTTCTGAAATTTCTCTTATGACATTCCAGAGCTGTGAGCATCTCCATGGTTTGATTTCCGCTACCTGCATGTTATTGTTACTCTGCCCATATGCAGCAGTGTGCCATAGCCCAGTCTAACCAAAACACAACTTTAGAGGCCGCTAACTAAACAAACACCAAACACAGTACTTTAGCCCACAAAATATCAAGGGATTATACAGGGAATATCAGTGCATTACATGTAAAACATTTTTTACTATTTAATTGCATCGAAGATAAAACATTTAGCAACTCAAGTACCCTATTTTAACTTAACAGCTCAAGCTGGTTGCGGAAAGCATTGTGTGTTTTCTTGTCTTGATTGGTGTAATGCATCTCAATTGGTAATACTAAGAAATGTTGTCTTGGAGTTGGGCCTCCAAGATTTGAAATTTCATCCCAAGCACCTCCCATAATTATTTGTTTTTATGATATTAACTGCACAACTTTTGGCTTACTGGAAAACTGAAAAAAAATGAAAGTCTTAACTGATAAACAATGGACTTCTAATATGGTATTGTGTGAAATGTGTAAACATTTTTTTATGACCAAACTTACTTAAATTAATTTAGACAGTGGCTGTGGTTGGTCATTGGTGATCGGTGGGCTGTGACATAAGCTGCCTTGGGTGAACCCTTAGCACTCGGGCCCTGGTGGGGTAAAGTCAAGGCCAGGACCCCAACAGCAACACCTCTGTTTGTTTAACTGCTGTTTTTATGGAATACTGTAAGTAACAGGAAAGTCTTAAAACAGCAGCAGTTACTATTTATTTAGTCTTCCTTTTGGAGTAAACACTTCTACCCCAGACACCCTCCCTTCACACACACACACACACACTGGGGGTCACCCTACTGCTGAGGAATGCCCTTCATTTACAAGCTGGTGGCCATCTTGAAGGCTTGCCTCTCACTTCCTGTTTCCATGACGACCCTTTCCCTGCAAGATAAGCATGTGTGAGTGTTGTGTATGAGAGCAGTAATCCTTCTCATCCACTTAATTTTCCAAATTCTTTAATGCCATTGAGAGTCACAGCTAGCGAACCCATTTAGCTACTTCGGCTTTATTGGATTCAGCACCAAACTGTTCAATCTCTCCAAACCTGGTGTGAGAGCAAATAACTATTTTTTATCAATGCTTAGTCTTTTTTATATTTATACATGCAATTGACATTTAACTAAAACATTGCATAGATTTTATCCCCATAAATAATTTCAGAGAAGACATCACTGGTAGAAATGGCAGTTTTGTTTCCTCCAATCTTTTTTTAGAGCTTTGGATGAAATGTGCTTTCATGTAATGGTTGATGGTTGCAGGGAGAATGTAGGAGTAACACTTTTAACACTGAACACTGAAGAAAAAAAAAAACATAAACCATAGAAGAAACTAGACATGTATAAAAGAGAACTACAAACTAGAAAACATATTCACAGAGGAACAAGGAAGGCACTAATGAGGGACCAGAAAGACAGCAAACCTAGAGTCTTACAGTGAACCTCCTAAAACTGCTACATACTTAAGGGTCTTTCTAATAATTCAAACAATTAGCTTGGTAAAAAGTTTGTTTTCTCTATTTACAATGCTATATGCATCAAATCTATAAAGTCATACACATAACTATGAAGAGTCCTAATTTAAATATATTACTCCATAGTAGTCTGTCTATACATAGACATAATTTCCACATTATTGGCATTCTCTCAAACAGCTTCTTAAGAGGTTCAGAGGTTCAGTGCTGAAGTTTCCAATCTTGCTATCTTTCAAAATGCAATTTGACATAAGTGTGCCATATTATTGAATCTATCAGAATTCGTAGTTAGTCTTCTCCTTGAAGCATGCTGAGTTCTTCAATAATGTGTTAGTAGCAGTATATCTCTCGGAGTAAGTAAACCAGCTAGGTGGTATCATGTTGTTGGGTGAGAGAGGTTTGAGTTCTGAGGGCTGTGGAAAGAAGGCAGCTGAGGATTAAGATCCTAATTAAAAACGAGAATGCATCACTTCTCCTAACACTGTCTTAAACAATATTAGCCTTTCTCTTTCCTTTTCACCCCCTGTGTTTGTGGGTGGCTGTCTAAAGGCTATGTTTATTCTGATTGCCTGTTGACTTTGAGGGATTTCAAGCAGCATATTAGCATCACCATTTATCTGAAAGAAAACTGCTCTACACGTGGTTTTATAAAGATCATCTGAAGGGGTTACTGCTCACACATTAAAATAAAAGGAAATTCTCCTTTCTCTTTGGGACATTTCTATCAGTTCCCTTTCGTTTGATTTGTTTCCACTTATTTTAATAGTATTTGAGATGTATTTGAGATGTAAATAAAAAAACTGAAAAACTAAAACATCCACACACTTGAAAGGTGCCTTTCAGATCAAGCTGTCATGCTTGGGCTGGACACAGACGCGTAGCCGGAAGTCTCGTACTCAACTTTATTAAATATAACAAAAGACTACAAAGTTTATAGAAAGTATGACAAATTGATGGAATTCTCCTTCAGCAGTTAATTGCAACAATGTTTGGAAAATTTCTGTAAAACGGCATCTTAGAATTTGCAGAAATCTCTATGAAAAACATTTACCTTTTCTTACATGATTTTAAAATTAAGAGCATTACAAAAGGAAATAGAGAGAAAAAAGAGAAGGAAGGAATACAAAAGAGAGAAAGAAAAGTAAAAGAGAGTATAGAGAGGAGAAGGAGAAGAATGAGAGTGATACAGTGAGAAAAAAAATGTAATAAGAGAGGTGAGAAAGTGAAAAGAGCACCAGAGGGAAAAGAATATTTATGTATAAAGAAACACCGGTTGTTGTGTTCATATGGCCCAAACATCTAACATATAGAGATAGACAGATAGATAGATAGATAGAGAGAGAGAGAGAGAGAGAGAGAGAGAGAGAGAGCGAGCACAGTGATGTGTGAATAAGTGAGATGTTACATACTGATGAAATTCCCAGAGAGACCAGGATGGATAATGTGATCTAGGCACAATGATGCGCAAACCAGATGGGGTGTAGGGGTCTCAAATCACACACACACACACACACACACACACACACACACACACACACACACACACATACCTGTCTGAGCAAAGAGATATATGGTCTTCCTGGGGGAGATTGGTAACGTATGTTGTAAAACCGAGAGAGAAGCTTTTCTGCTCACTATTTACTACAGTTCCCCACAAAATGTATTTAGCATCACCCAAACTCAGAAAGGCTCTCTCTTGCCAGCTAGAAAATCAATTATTCTCAAACGTAGGAAACTTTTAGCTTAACGTGGAATTCTATGACAATTACTTATACTTACTTACACTTATTATTTTAACATTTTTAACTTGGTTAAAAGTTTAGCATTTTTCCAATAACACAATACATAATTAGAATCAATTCAGAGTAAAAGACTGACAGGTTAAGTTTGAGATTTCTTCTTGAAGCGAAGACATCACAAGGTAAACTGTACAGTTTCAAAACACCTGATTTAATTGAAGTAAAAGAAGGTCAATTGAAGGTAAAAGAATATTCTGAAATACATAAAATCATTACTTGCTGTATAAATGTGTATTTTTATATATTTGTGTTTATTAACGATTTTTAAACAAATAAAAGCTTTTTTTTTTAAATCTCTTTTCTCAGGCATCTTAAATCTTGGAACAGTTTATATTTATATATGAAATATACATTTTAGGAACAATAAACTCTTCAAATATCTGATTCCTATCACTGCTCTAGAAAATGGGTATTTTAAATCAAACAACTTTCCTTCACTTTCATTTTTTATCTGTTTACATTTTTTACAAAATGAATATTGTAGGGTATCACTTCTTAGACAGACAGAAGAAATACTTTTGGACACAAGGACATTCCTGTTCAGGGTTAAACCATTTTCCCCCTCCTTCTTTGATTTAGTATTGTACCTTGACCCCTGACCCCTGAGCCTAACCCACTCTGGCCCATGGTAGTGATGGCACTCCTGCTATCCAAAATGACCTTCTGATGAAACAATGCATCACAGGACATGCTGACAGTTGCAGCCCTGCACCGGTCTGCTTTGCAGCTCATAAACATTACACTGACACACATACACACACTACACAAATGCGCGCACACACACACACACACACACACACACACACACACACACACAGAGGACAATAAACAGTGCAACAGCTTTAGCACCTGACAGTTAAAGGGATAAAAGTGTTCCAGTAATGACACAGATGCTTATTTTAAGAGGTTTGAAGCTTTAGGAATGGATTGACTATCTAACTGTTTATTTTGGGCTGGTAGGTAAGTTATGACATTACTTCTGCAACGCCATCATAATCAATGTTTGCACTTCTTACATTTCTTGTTTGAGAGGTACTGCTTTTTTTGAAGAGTTAAGAAGATTGTACACCTTAACAATATAACAGATTGGACATTCCATTGTCTTTAAAGAAGAGGGATTGAAATATCAGAGTTCACTTTTCACAAAGGTTTTCAGGGACTAGAAGTCCAGGGGCAATATTTTGGCACCATTTAATCACAACATGAGTGTTATCTATGGGTGTGGTTATAGTAAAATTTAGGTCCACCACAGTGTAGTCCTAGCACAATAATACTAGGAAATAGCAACCTCATGGAGACAAGAAAAGCACAATTCACTAAAACACAATTCAGCTATCAAAACTCACAGAAGATGATACAGTATCTCAAGATCAAATAGACACACTAGCTTATATATATACAGTACTGTTCAAAAGTGTGCAGAAAAGGCAGGTGGGAAAAAGTGCTATAAACATAGAATGCTTTCAAAAATGGAAGTGTTAATTATTTATTTTTATCAATCAACAAAATGCAGTGAATGAACAAAAGAGGAATCTAAATCAAATCAATATTTGGTGTGACCACCCTTTGCCTTCAAAACAGCATCAATTCTTCTAGGTACACTTGCACACAGCTTTTGAAGGAACTCAGCTGGTAGGTTGTTCCAAACATGACTGTGTTTCAACCTACATGTGACACTGATGATCATTAGCACCTGTTTGGTAAAATTGGTTGATCATAGACCGAGTATAATCCTACAAAATCCCTGACTTTGTGCTAGTGTACCTAGAAGAACTGATGCTGGTATGAAGGCAAAAGGTAGTAAAACCAAATATTGATTTGATTTAGATTTTTCTTTTGTTTTCGCTCACTTTGCATTTTGCAAATTGATAAAAATAAACAATCATTATTTATATTTCTGAAAGCATTCTTTGTTTACAGCATTTTTTCACACCTGCCTAAAACATTTGCACAGTACTGTATATATCCCAGGAGCAGGGGCCAACTCAAAAGATGAGGCATGGGTTACTTGCTGTCCTAGGTTAAGAGGGTCATAGGACTGCTATGACAGCTGTCATTGGCAACCTAAGAAAAATTTCAGGATCAAGTCCCAAATATTTCTTTTTATGCATACATTTTACACAGAAATACGAGGAAAATATTCCATTACAATTAGTAATGTTCATTTAATTCCAAACTCAATACATTTAGAATAAAATGTAAAAAAATTTTAATAGCTACATGCCAGGCAAACATAGCATCAAGACACCTGATAGTGTGAAGTGTGTACAAATTTATTATCTTGGAAAAAAACATGCAATCCTAATTTGGCTATTCCAGGGATCACTAGCAGCATTTAAGCAAGATCTGAGCAGGAGCTCATCTCATCCCACTCAACAATTATTTGAAGACTGATACCAACTGATTGCACAATTGCAATGGGGTGTGTTTTTCCTTGATTAGAAGGAAAACATTCAGTCCCTGCTTATGTTCCTCAGCGTCTGCTTCCTCAGACTGATGAGCACTGTGCTAATCAATATTTGATCAAATTAAAGCAGGTGTATTGTTGGCGGAACAGAACTAATTAACTCTTAAACCGCCAATGTCTACCCAGTCCACCATTATCATTTTGTATTTATTTATTTGACTCATTTTGCCCTCTGCACTTAATCAATAACACTGCTCCACCACACTGCTACACTGTAATCTACCTAGGCAGCTTTTGTTCTACAACACTGCAGCCCTCTACGGATGAATGTACTGTCTGTTGTGCCGTCTGTTGTTGTCTGTCTTGTCAACAGTTGCACTGTTTTGTGTATTATGTTGTGTCTTGTGTCTTATGTTGTCTTGTGTCTTGTGTGTAGCACCAGGGTCCTGGAGGAACATTATTTCGTTTCACTATGTACTGTGTATATGGCTGAAATGACAATAAAATCCTACTTGACTTGACTTAATGGAACTGCAAAAAGGAGAAAAGGAGTGTGAAAAGGTGAATTATTATGAAAATTATAAATTATGTTGAAATATTTTTTTCTGTAGCTTGTGGAGATAAGAGTTTTACCCACTAACCTGTGTATGTCAAGAGACAAAAGAGAAAGAGAAGAGAGAGAGAGAGAGAGAAAGAGAGAGAGAGAGAGAGAGAGTGTGTTTAAAAATAAAAGCAACAAAGTGTGGAAGAAAGGAAGAGCAGGAAGAGCAACAGAAAAAGATGAAGAACTAAAAAAGAAATATCATAAAAGTGACTGAGAGAAGAAAGAGGAGAGAGAAGAATATGAGATGAGAAGGTCCTGAGTGGATGAAAAAGGTTTGTGCTTTAGTTCTCAGCATGGCTCTACTATCGTCTCTGTCTCTGTCTCTGTCTGCCTGTCTCTCTCTCTCTCTCTCGTCTTGACCCCCTCCTCAGGCTATTGTGAGCTGCATGTAGACTGCCCACTTTCTGGCCTTTCACATGCCACTGTGTCCAATCGCCCTCTTGCCCCCTTCTATGATCCCTGCCATGCACACTCACTCTGCCCCCCTCTTTCTTTTTCTGCCCCGACCAAGCCAAAGACTGTGTGTATGACAGTGAGTGAGAGAGAGACAGAGAGACAGAGACAGAGAGAGAGAGAGAGAGAGAGAGAGAGAGAGAGAGAGAGAGAGAGAGACAGACAGAGATCGAGAGAGGAAATGAAAGAGAGGAACAATGCCTCTAGGGTGGAATAGAAAGGCAATGTGTGTGTGTGTGTGTGTGTGTGTGTGTGTGTGTCTATGAGGTGGAATGCTGACCCTCACAGGTAGATGATCGACCCTTTCTAAGGTGTGACAGGCCCTTTAGGGCTGCAGTGTGAGGCTGTGATAATGCCTTTTATTTAAGGTAGCACACGCAACCTGCTGCTACAGGCTTCGGTGTAAAAAGTATTTTGGCGTTCAACCTAAAAAAATGTACTTCGTGAGCTAACAAGCAGATTAACCTTCAGGAATCCAGGGTTGTTGAATTTGTTTTGCTGTTAAAAATGTAATTATGTAATTACATATTTTTTTATATTGTGAGTTGCAAACAGTTACATTTATTTGATTTGGTATCAACAGGCTTGAGTCTGCCTTCTAACGTCCTTCTCCTGATCTTTCTTTTTCACACAGTGAAAAAAAAAACATGGCAGAATGTTAACGTTTCCATGAAACCAAACCAGCAAAGGGAACATTTTTTGGTCTTATTAATATAAACACTTTTCTACCCATGAATTTGTTGCTGATTGATGAAGTTTAATATCTACCCAGATAAATCTGATTCTCTTCTTTCAGTGACCTATGAGAAGAGATTTTGAGAGGGGTAAAAGATTGAGGTTTTCTGGGAAAAGAACATTGCTTTAGACAGCAAACCATCAGCAAACTGAAGTACCTCATTAAACTAATAAGTTATCTTGCTTGCTGATTAGCTTTACCTGGTTGTTATGATGTACATACGTTATTCGCTCGTCCCAAGCGGGGTCGCGGGGGAGTGCTGGAGTCCATCCCAGCTCACACAGGGTGAAGGACGGGGCACACACCCTGGACAGGTCACCAGCCCATCGCAGTACATACATTAGTGTTAAGAGTAAAGCAGGCCTGGAGTCTGAAGCATTAGTGAACACTCCTCAATATGCTAGCTATGTTATCTTGCTTGTAGCTTTAACACTTAGCCAGGAGTAAATAATATAATGTTCTTACACAATCATACATCTTAATGTACACATAGCCATATGTAGAATAAAAAACATCATATTCTTTATCTAATAAAAGTGGAAAAAACACGAAACATAAGCTAGTCAGGCTAAAATGGATAGTTAGGTTATCTAAACACTCTTCACACATGTGCACGTGCACACACACACACAAAATGTAAAATACATGTATTGTGCAAAGGGCTTTGTGAATGTATCTTTATGTAGAAAAGTGCAAAATTTACTCATTTTTGTTTTATTGATTGTTACAACACCCTCAAGTTCCATCCTGTTGGTACCCATTTTGAGCAAATATCACAAGCAATAAAACTGAAACCTTAGGTAATGAACCGATGACCAATGGATAGTTATTGTGGTACTTAGGTTAGACTGAGGCAGAAAAGTTTACTGAGTTCTTACCAAACGTTATCTAGGATGGCCTCACGGTCTAATATCTGCCTGCAACTTTCCTCCCTTGCGTACCTGCTTGTCAACATCCATGCTTAAAACATTACATAATCAGGTTTTTAAAAAATGAATATAAACATGT
This sequence comes from Hepsetus odoe, assembly GCA_017165825.1. NCBI lineage: Eukaryota > Metazoa > Chordata > Actinopteri > Characiformes > Hepsetidae > Hepsetus > Hepsetus odoe. The sequence continues at coordinate 7,582,785 of CM029375.1, read as the reverse complement.
CCAAATAATACATTGTAATAGACAGGCAAGGAGCCAGGCCAAAGGGAGTCTTTTTTTATTGAGCCAACTGAGCCACCACACCCACCAAATCTCTAGACCTTCAAAAACTTCTTCTGTATATATTATTAAATCTGTAATTACTGGAAGGATGAAATCATCACGCTCACTGTATGGTTTCATCTGTAAATACTGCTTAATCAGTAGACATGGTAAACGTATCTATTTTTTGTTTAAATAGCTTATTATCTATTTTACTTAAATCTATTTTCCCTTTCCACCCTACTATGGCTCTGTAAAATCTTAACTTGGGGAACACATAGATCCAAACGTTTCTGATGAGCCAGGCTATTTCGGTTGGTATCTGGTATCTGAACACTGTCGGATTTCTTCATTTTTTAAGTCAAACATTTTTGGGTACCATGAAAACCAAGTCTGTTTGAGATGACATAACATTCAATGCAGTCTGCATTGCAATATTACTCCCTCATTTTTGATATGGTATATTTTTCTATTACAATTACAGACATTAGCCTCTGTATAAAATTTAAGAGGCAAATTTCATGCACCAGATTAATTCTTGGCTGATTGACTACATTCAAAATAAGGGGGAAATTGTTCAAATCTGATTATTTGCCTAAATATCACCCTAATGTAAGCTACTGCCAAGAGAAAATTCTTTGTAAAGGATATCTTACTTAGCCAATTCTTCTCTCTCTCTCTCTCTCTCTCTCTCTCTCTCTCTCTCTCTCTCTCTCTCTCTCTCTCTCACACACACACACACACACACACACACACACATACATTTGCTAGGCCTTGATTACTGAAACTTGGAGAAAATGAATCACCTTTTCCTGGGTTTAGCCGTCAAACAGCAGGGAACACCTGCTGTCCCGGCCTGCACGGCCTGCTTGTCACCTTAGCCAGTGAGTATAGGTGCAGGGACAATTATCCTGTTTACACATGACTGTACACAGAACAGATGACCCTTTCACACAGGCCTGAGCAGCCAGCAAGCCCACCAAGTCTTGCAAACATGCACACAAGCGCACACACACAAACCCCTACTGCTGAGGAAATAAGTCCAGCCAAATAACACGATGTCCATCCAACCAACAGTCCCGAGGCCAAAAACGACCTGTGGCTGTTTAGTTCCTCTAGCCTGGATCCTTTTCAGCCATATTAATGTTAGTAAGCCAGAGCAATCCGTTAAGCATTTTCTGTTGCCTGTCCTGCTGTGAGACAAACACGGCACACTAATATCACAAGTAATGTTTTTCATTTAGATGAAATTTGTCATGCTGTTGAGGAGTAACGCCTGTTGTTTTCTGTAGCCTTCCTGTCAATGAATGACAGAGGTATGTACAAATATATCACGTACTTCCTGAAAACTCCTGCATGGCTGAATATCGTACGAGCATGCAGACTGGAACCACCTGCCACACACATTATTATTATCATTATTGGCTAGAATTTTTCTCATTCACATTCATTAGAAATAACACTGACGCTTCAATGTTTCGTATTAATCTATTAATCCATCTATTATTGTTGACAAACCGAAACCTTGAATGTCTATTTTGAATGCTATTTTTAACAAGAAAAATAGAAGCACTCTCTGTTAAAGGATTTTCCTAGGGATCAATAAAGAAAGAAATATTTAAGGGCAAAATGTGGGCCAGTATTTAACTGTTTTTAACTTTTAGGTCATTTTGAATGACGTCAATACTTAAAGCCTTAATGCCTGAAAATCTATACATATAAGGTGTAACACTAACTATCCGCTATGCATCCGACTGGGGCTCATTTCACCTCGTTTCATCAGCACGAGGCCTTTAGCAAGACCAATGTTAACTCACATCTGCAACACTATTACACTGTTGGTGTGGATAGGAGCGCATTAAATACATCAATAATTAAAGATAATAAATATGTAGTCATAACTTAGACTGATATATATCACCATGCGGTGGCCTAGAGGTTAGGAAGTTGCCCCGGATTGGAAGATTGTTTCCTTGAGCAAGGTACCGTCCCTGTCACTGCTCCCCGGGCACTTTCAATAGCTGCCCCCTGCTGCACGTGTGTGTGTATGGGTGAAACGCAGAGGTTGAATTTCGTTGTGTTGTGTTGTGCCGTGCTTCACAATGACAAGGGTAATCACTTGTTTTTACTTATCTCATCTTGTTATTTAGCTTCTTTTTTTTAGACGCACATTAAGGCAATACTGTCGCAAACAATAATAAATAATAAAAACAATATGTTACTCTACATCCAATGAAACGTGATCACATTATGCTCTATTTTTCGAAAGCTTTTATTACCTATTTTCGAAAGCTTTCCATGCTTTTAGCCCACTCATTTATTGTCCACCTTAACATACAGCATACCAGGCTTTGTCAGAATTACTGGCACCCATTGCAAAAGCTGCAAAAATGTGGGAAATGTCTTTGTTGTTTGTCAGTTTGGTTTCTCATAGAGAATATGAGAAAAAGAAAAATATGAAAGTTATCAGTCAGAATCTGAATCGGGTTTATTATGAGTGTAAACACACATGGATCTTTTCCTGGCTGTTGGTGACTCCCTACTATGACATAATAGACCATACAAACAATATACACCCAGTAAAATATTATATAGTGGCCTTTTGAAGAAAAAGTATGTAACTACCTTTTTTCACAACTATTGGCACCCCTTAAAGCAGTTCCTCAGGGGATCAGAAGTCTGGAGCAGGTATGGGGGAAAAGTCCACTCAGAGAGCAGTGCTGGGGTGGATAATGTGTTTGCAGGGGGTGGGGTGGGGGTAAGGGGCGGTATTCACTGGGTCTGATGGTATACCTTGTTACCACACTGGCAGTAGGGCAGCCCCCTTCCTCTAGCACTGCCCTGTTGGGCTGTGGGCTTGGAACATTCCTGCTTCCACCATCAGCCTGCGCCTCGCTGCCACGATTTGCTCGGCAATCCGATACTTGCCTCGAGGATGTGTGTGTGAGAGAGAGAGTGAGTGTGTGTGCGTGTGCTCGGGAGAACAAGACAGTTGCAGTGCGCGAGCGCGCAGAGAAAGTGTGTTTCGTCCAGGCAGCGTCGCCGGGAGTCTGCGGCTCGAGCTTCGTTGTGACTTTGTACTTCAGCCGCTGCAGCCTGAGAGACGCTGGGAGAACTTCTCCTCCCCGCTGCCCTGCACTCTGAGCCCATGTCTAATGGAGGGCCCAGTGCGGATTTGCTGTCGGGAGAATGCAGTTTGCTGTTAGCTTTCTCTGCCTGAGTTCCGCGTTTTTCCCTCCGTCGGAAGGTAAGAGCTACTCGGCCTGCTCGGGCTTCTGCACCGGGGGTCTCATTTTACACACACGCACGCGCACGCACACACTGAGGTGTTTCTCCCACATTTCGCTCACTTCAGTCCCCATAAGCGAGTTAGTCAGGAGCTTTCCCCCCTGTTTTCTCTCAGTGGCGACTTTTCAGTGAGTTTCAGATGTGGAACTCACTCATAAGCACCCAACAGCAGCGACATGCCCGGTTACACTAATTCATTTCTTTCTGTTTTACGTGTAAATGCAGCACACCGTCAGTGTTTACGGTCGAAGCGGCGCAGTCTCCGCGCTCCTCTCCACCGACTGAGCTCCACTCTGAAAACTCACCGGCGCGGACTGAGGCCAACATTAATAACGCCGCACTCATTCTTCATTAAAACTGGGATTAAAAGCGGCCTGTGGGGAAACCCTGCATCGTTTCCCTCCTTACCGACTTAATAACTGAGACACGATTGGAAATGAATGCGTGTCAGAAAGACAAAAGAGCATTTTGTACACAAAGTAAAAAAAAAAAAAAAGGACTGGTGTTGGAGAAAGTGGCACCTGCGGGGATTTCTCCTAAACTGGAGCCTGTTGTAGCCTGCAGGAACGCTTTTAGCTTTCCAAAGGTGAGGGTGTTTTCTATCTTTCTTTCTTTCTTAATAATGTCACCTACAACCTTCACTGTAACATTTTTTTAAAAGCCACAATACTTGGCAACCCTAAAAATATGAAGGTGTCTTTCTTTCTTTCTTTCTTTCTTAATAATGTCACCCACAACCTTCACTGTAACATTTTTTTTAAAGCCACAATACTTGGCAACCCTGAAAATATGAAAGTGTCTTTCTTTCTTTCTTTCTTTCTTTCTTTCTTTCTTAATAATGTCACCCACAGCCCTTCACTGTAACACCCATTTTATCAGCACAGTAAGATAAGAGCGATAAGATAAGAGCGATGTATCAGATGATGCATGAAAGATGTTGTGCTGAAATGTCAGCACATTCTGAGGATGCTGGGGACAAATCGAACAAATGTTGAACCCATTCACACAATTCACATTAACTGATCTTTTGGCTGGTCATATTTGTGTGTCTGCATCTCTTCCTCTTGTAAGTGGATACTAAAGGGACCCTGACTGAGAGAATGACTACAGCAGGTATCAGGTACAAGTGCAACCTGAACTTTCAATGTGAACTTTTAGTAAGAATTTTAAAGGTGGTGGATGCCTTATTACCAGAGAGCACCACGCTGACTCTCCATGATATACGTCAGAGGAATCTTCAGAGGACTGCTTGAGAGAGTGTTGCATCTGTGATTATTACTTGTGCAAATCATATTCACGCACAAATCCCCAAGTTCTAGTAATAAAAGGAAATCGATAGCATGCATTCATACTGTTAGCTCATGGGAAGGGTATGTGTATTTGCAAACAGGCCGTGTTTGTGCTTGTCAGAGGCGATGGATGCTATAGCATTTCTCCTCCAGGGCTGCTTTTGATGTGCTCCTTCCAAAGAGACATAAATGGGTGCCTACATGTGGCATGTGAGTGGCTTTTGTCTGATCAGAGAGGTTAAGACAACATCACCGCCACACAACAAAACCCCCAGGCTTTCTGCATAGAGATAGAAAGATCCTTTCAGGGTACCACCACAATAGAAGCTTGAAATACGTTTGTTTTAAAGATACTTTTTAAATTCACCATGAGGGAAATACTTGTTTTAGGTTGTAAGGATGGTCCAGTAGTATGATTTAACTATGGACTCATGCGTAAAAGTATGGAAACCTGAATGTGACTAAGCAGCAGTAGGTCAGTAGGGATGAGATAAAACAGTAATTTGTGTGTATATATATATATATATATATATATATGTGTATATATATATATTTTTTTTTAAACTTTTGCACACACAAAAAAGAATGGCTGAAATAAAACTTTTTCTGGGTCACTTCAGATTTCGCTTACCCACTTGTATTACTCACGCGCTCTCTCTCTTTCTTTTAAGAAAGCAGTTTTTGACAAAAACAAGCTCTGAATCGGTGGCATTTTCACTGTTCATTTTTATGAATGCACCATTAGTTGGGTGGTAAATGTTTCTTAGGAAAACTGTTATGATACACCTTTTGCCAGAAACAGATTTCACTTTCTGTGGTGCTGCGTTTTGTTGTTTTATGAAAAGAAAAGCATCATTCACATCACTTATCTGCACAGGCCATTTTTATTAAAAAGTGTCTAAATGATTTTCCACACGGAAAAGCAAGAAGTCCCCTAAATAAACCTGGAAGTTCATTGTAAACAAGGTTGATGGTAGAAAAGTTATTTCCTTTGCTTCTTCTCTTGCTTTGATCAGATTCCAGTTACAGGAGCTGCTGAAATAGATACTGTTTTATTGAACTCCCACATCTCTCCAATGCCCTTTGTTTATTTTGTTTCTGCCACTGTAGAGTAATGACACCCCTATCCAACCGGAGCTTTTTAGCAACTTTTTTTTTTTCTCGCCCTTACATGGGGGCTGCACTTAGAAACTGGAACAGTTACCATTCAGAGGAGCGAGGATGTGAATGATCGTCCCGAAAGAGCATGACATTGAGCCTGTGAGACGCACACAGATGGGTGCCTCGGAAGAAAGCAGCCTTGGGTTTAAACAGTTGCTCAAGCTATGTTTCATCTTACAAGGGACAACAGTGTGTCTTTCAAGCCTTTCACTGGATGCCACTCATTAGGGTTGTGCAATATGAAGATATTTTATTGAAATCATGAGAAATTGCTTCACCATATGCTTTTCTGAATTTATCGTTGCCATTTACATGGCACCGAACAGTCTCATTTTGCTTATTTAAATTTCAACTTTTTTAAAATTTGCCTTAAAAATAATTCTTTGTAATTCTTTATTTTAATAAAACATAGGAATGCATTAATCATGATTCTGAATGGTCAAAAAAACTGACATTGTTTGACATTAAATGATCACATTGATCAAATTGGGCACCTCATTTGAAGTTAGAGATGTCTGGTCTTATAACATAAGGATTCATGCATAATTACACTGCAGCATTTTACTTTGGATGTAGCAGGATATAAGTAGAGCAGGGCGTGGACTTACCTAGCACAATTTATGAAATACAACCATCAGACAGATCAGCTAATATGAAAATACTAAATTAGCCATTCGCCAGATTCATGTTTGGAGCACTGAGTTCCAAATGTATTTGTAGTTGCCCAACTATTTAGAACTTAAATGTCATAATTTGTGATTTACACATGCGCTTTCAGTATTTCAAGATGCGTCTGGCATGAAAAGAGCTGATCCGTTTTTCGTTTTTGCTGTTTGATTGATTTCCAGCCGTGGGTTACCAGAGAATGAGCTCACTAATCATCTAATCAGATGACTGGGCTACATCCTGTGATTTCAAAGGCATCGCCCATCAGTGTCTCTGGGCTAAATACGGGCATTAATAAATCATTAGCATGCCAGTGCTTATCATTCAGGCCGACTCCAAACACTCCCTGTGCCATTACGAGGGCTAGAATAATGTTTGGCCGATTAGAGCGTTCTGGCTAATGCTAAACACATGTGGCTGCTAGAGGAGGTATTTTAAGTGGCCAATTTGAATGTAGGCTTGTGTAATGTGCTCAGAGTGGCCTTTTTGCTCTTTATGACGCACGGCCACAGAACACACCCTTCGACTTGCCAAGCTTTGGCAAAGTGGAGCAAGGGAATTAAATATCTGCTAAGGGCCTTACTTGTCTGTCAGAAATAGAGGAGCATCGCAGCACATATTGGTTTCAGTACTTTTGTGTGTTTGGGTTGTGGGCGGAAGAAAATGTAAATGCACAGTAAAAGTGAATGATGAGTATATTGGTGTAACTGCAAGAGGCAAACCGGGTGTGTCCGCCAGAATGGGAGAGAGAGAGAGTAGAGTGAGTGAAAGAGGGTGCAGTTAGGGTGTATTTTTGGGACTCCTTTTTGGCTCCCACTTCATTGCCATACAGATGTTACACAGTCCACTAACCCCATCTCTGGCCTGGGCTGGATGAAAGTGAGTTTGAACTGCTAAATCAGTGTGTGGTTGGTCTGTTTATTTGGGTTGGGGCTGTGATTTTTGTTCAGCCTTCTCCAGGAGGATCAGCTGTGGGGCATACGATGACTCGGTAAAATAAGTGAGCTGCACAATTCTCACGTTCCATTGTATGTGGGATACAAGCTGTGCAGATGTGAGAGCACTATTGAGTGAGAACATCAATGAACTAGTTACTGCCTATGGACACTTTTGTTTGGACAAACAAATTCAAAGCTAGTCTTACCACAACTCGCACAAGTGAATGTTTTTTAATCCTTGATTCTTAGATATTGACAGTGATGGGCTTTATTTGCATAATTTGTCAAATTTTCATTTCTTCACTTTTCTTTGCTCACAAAATGGTTTAGCAGATATCACATTTTTTTCCAATCAAATTTCGCCTTAAATGGTCAACTCTTGCCTTTTGATTTATTTTTGTAGGGTAGCTGAATGTGTGAAACACCTAAGGTGCCCTTAAGAGCTTCAATTAAACCTATTCAATTTCAAGTCCTAAAAGAATAATTATTTTCAACATCTTATTCTTAATGATACTTCAGACAAAAGGTTCCTTTATTAACATTAATATCAGGAAATAAAAAGTTGAATTGTGCTCTCTGTATTTCAAATCTAATATTATAAATATTTTTTTTATTAAAACAGTTGGTTGCAGTTAGATGTTTATTGTACATATGGATTCAGTGCTGCACCGACAGAATCTGCTCTTTTGACCTTTTCCTATAACAAGTATGGCAACAATGTAAAGGCTTTTTTCATAAGCAAATTAAGCATAATTTTTCCAAAGAAACATTTCTCCACTTCTTTTAGTGGTCTGTATGTAAGACTTTTTCACACCACATGCACCATGCTTTTGTCGCTAGTGATGATAGCGTAGGAGTAAAAGTTGCTTTCACACAGTAGCTATTTGATCCTCTAAGTGATAATGATGCCTTAGAAATACAGTAGCTGCAATGATACTCGGTTGCCTTAATTTCAAAATAATTGGCTTCACTGGCTCAAATCCTGCTTGTAACATTTAACCAGTTGACAGCACTGGTGCTGCTCTTGGCCTGGGTGGACAGGAGAGAGTTTGTGACCAGCTGCCAAAGGCAGCAGAGTGATTAAGAGACCTTCATAGTGGTGACTGATGCTATCCAGCAGCTCTGACGGGAGGGCAGATGGTAAATATGAAGAGGGGACTGATGGGAGAGATGAACAGTTTGGAAAGAATGGGTGCCGGGCTGGTGTGTTTATGAGTGCACTCTGCTGGCTAGATCTGGTATGAGGAACATTCTTAGGTTTTTGGTCTTTAAAATGGAAAATTTACTTCATTCCATCTTAATTCAGTTTTTGAGTTGCTATTTGTGTTTCTATCTTTCATGTCTAGACCATTTCCAACAATTAGGCTGTTTTTTAACTGTTTATTTTGCCTTTGAACAGTCTTCTTAATTATGAGTCTTCCCAATTAAGAGTAGAGACTTTTGGGAACATTATCTGTTGGTTAAGACCTGCTCAGATCATTACAGCAGTGGTTACAGGCCACCCAATCCTTCAGCCAGTCAATGTTTTTCTACTTTAACTTGATTCAATTTCAGTCAGAAAACTGATTTATGTTCACTTTACTGACAGAAACCCAGTGACTCATTAATTCCCCAAATTAGCGTTCCATTCCATCTTGACATTGTATTCATTTTTTAATTTACTGTGTGTGTGCTTGTATAATTGGCAGTCCTGATCAGGGTGGAGTTTGTTTTACTTGCTGAGATCAGCAAAATACTCTGAACTAATCTTAGTGAGAAATAAACAAATAAACAAATACACATAAATGGTAGTTCTGGTGTTTATATGTATGTAGGTACGTGTGTGTATATCCCAGTTAGATCACTTTAAAGTACTTTGCTGACCTGACTCTGGCATATTAGAGCTTTTTATTTTATCCTTGAGTAACTGCATCAGCAAATATTCCTAATATACAATAATATATTAGTATATTAGTTGCTGAAAAAACTATTCACAAGCACAATGAATAGTTCTACTGTTCTTGTTGGGATTTTTACAGTGATCTTAGTAGGTATAGTTACAATATTCATGTACATTTTCTTTTTTTGTTAATGGGGTTCATGCTTAGGGAAAGGAGTGAAAGTTCAACACTTAAAACCCAAAATACATTTGCATGTGATTCTTGGCAGGTCTGACTAACATTTATAAGAGCACTTAGGTTGATTGCACTTGGCCTCATTAAGAAAAAGAAACCAAAATATAATTCCTCAGGAAGTTGCAACATGGCATGATAGACGACTGAGCTTGCCACCGCCAAAAACAACTATTTATCTGATAATTGTCCTTCAGAATCTGATGAGGCTGAATTTTTCCCCATTATCTTTGTGGGCAGAGAATCCTTGCCCATGGGGAAGGATTTGTGAACTGAACCCTTACTGTCATCTCTTATGGACAAAAAGAACAATGTTCCAGTTCTTTCTGCAGAAGTCAGGAGAGAAATGACTGTGTCCTTAGCAACATCCTGTTTGCAAGATTTATTTCTCTGGCTTTTCCTGAACGTGACCCTTTTTACACTTTCCAGATCTCACTGATTGCCCCAGCACTGCTTTGAAAACTCTTCTTCCTCTCCTCCCACCTAACTTCTCTAAGTAGCCACCCCCCCCAAAAAAAGAGAAACCCTACAACTTTCTATTTCAGTTACCTGAAACCCATAACCAACATCTGACGAAAGGTTTAGATCCCATTGAGTCTGCTGTTCTTAAGCCAGAAATCCATACTAGAAAATCTGCACTATAATAAGGCAGAAGCTGCCATGGTTGCCACCGCTTACGCCTGACCTGACAAACAGCCTGTTTGTTTGGCGTAGCAGTAGAGCGGGCGGATCAGAGTATGAACCAGTGTGGGTATTGCCGCAGAGAGGCGTGTGGTTCTGAATTCCATTTTGGGCCTTATGGTGCAGCAAAACCCAGCAGAGAAAATGGTCATTTATACAGCAGGGAAGAAGGCCCCTCATTGTTGCACTGTTGACCCATCTGTTAAAAACAGCCAAGATTAGATTAAAATGCAGGATGGGAGATTCATAATATTTATGACTTTCAGACCTACTAGCTTCCTGGTTGGTCTCAGTAAGGTACCTCATTCAGCATGTTTCCGATTTTTTTCCCCCTCTTTCTTTAATACACTGTGGAAGTCAAGGCCTGGGGTGCTTTCTGCAGTAGCTAGAGCATGTGCTGTGTGAGCGTGGTGCGCAATAGCTTAATTATTGCTCTGTTTTGCTGTTGTCATGAAGCAATGTTGGTCTTGGCGTCTTTGAGCGCAATTCGTCACCATCCAGATCCAGCTCACACCTCCAGCATTGCTCCATGAGTCCAGAATGGGACAAGGAGTTTAATGCTCTCACTTGTAACCATGGATGGAAAGTCAGATGTGCTGGTTTATTGAACTCACACCATCCAGTTTGTTTTCTGATCCCGGGCAGTGATGCAAAAACACGACCTTTGCACTCCAAGAGAGTTACAAGACAGGACAGATAAACATTTAGACAGCCTAAATAGATGCGGCCGTGGCCCGTGTTTGGACTGCATATTTATTTCAGTGCCCTCAAACTTGTACATACAAGACAGAGAGATTGCTTTATGTTTCGTGGTTTTCCAGGGGAGAGAGATTCAGACTTCTTAACCTTTTTGACATTGTTTGTTTTTGTTTCACACAGCTAATTTCTCCTGCTCTGGGAAGTCCATGAATGCACCCACACAGGCATGCATTGTTTATAATTTCGGACCTCTCCATCAAGCTACTTAATTCTATCTCAAGGGATTCTGCCCTGTAATTCTGTAACTTTTATTTGTACCAGTCTGTGAATAGGAAAGTAACATTAATAAAAGAAGGCATGATCCTTTTTTCTCTCTTTACAACAGATAATTCACCGATGCCTCAGTGTTTGCTGGTCTCCTTCTGTGTTTGCTTCTTGCAAATATCTGTTTGGATACGCACTGTCATCTAGATTTTGTTTTCCACATGGTTTGAGTCGCAGTTTTAATATATGTCTCTACCCTAGGAGTACTTTTGGTCGAGGGCCAGGGACCTATCGGCAGGAGACTGAGCAGAGCCTGTTGTGTGGCTGTATGTCCGGCCTGGTTACCATGGTGAAAGGCAAGGTGATGGAATCCAGAGAGATTGGGTAGAGTTGACTCTGAGCTGGAGTTACATGGAGAGACAGAGAAAAAGAACAAGGTTTTGTAAGGAATCGAATGGAAAGCCTCAGGCCTAGCTCAACTTATAATCAGTGTGGCTTCCATCTTGTCATAGCCAGCTTTCACCATGATTGGACATAATGGGTGAAGGCAGTTGAGTGAGTGGGACATTGATAGAGTAAAGACCCGTACTTAATTACTTACCGATAGTGTGTTCATGGGGTTCTTTTTTTTTTTTTTTTTTTTTTTTTTTTTTTTGGCTTGATGATCCTAGTTTGAGCCTGTGGAATGAGATACGAGGGGTGTCCACTGGCCTGGGGGCTTTAAAACACTCATATGCACCTATACACTTCCTCCTTGGTCTATGAATCAGATCCACTTGGCACTGGGTGCCAGTCAGCCTAGTCTCTCAGCAGTACTCCCTCTGGGGCTTGTACAATCTACAGTCTTCCATGCATTCCTGTGCTCCATCCGAATTACCTTCCCTCTGCACCCATTGGCCCTCCCAGTTTGGCTTTTCCCAACAATGCAGTGGGCGTTGTTCCTCTTCCCTTGTGTCTCTTGCAGTAGGCCTAGATGTGGCCTTGCAGAGGCAGCACCCCAAGATCTGTTTCCAGTGTCTGAGACAGTCCTTTTGAGATTTGGCTGTGCTCTTAATCCCTGTTGTTGAAAACCTTGGGAATCAACTCACTTACCTCTCCACCCCCTGTCTCACTCCCCCACCTCCAGGCCCCCTTTCCCAGGCAAACAAGACACAGAACAAACTCCAATTAAGAGGGTTCTTCTGTACTGTACTAAGACTTGGCCCCCCCTCCAGTGCCGGCTCACCAGGCGATCCCGCCTGAGTGTTTGTGTCCAAGGACAAGCAGCCTGGAGCGGGAATTAGCGCTGTCTCCCAGGTCTGGGGCCTGGCACTTGGGGAAGGAAGGCGGGGGCGGACAGGTCAGGGCTGGGAATCTTCTGAGTTGGATAGGCACTGTGTGTGTCCTTGGTCAACAGGACGGTTGACCAAGGACACACAGGACAGTTCTTATTCTTTTTTCACCTTTATAAATCTGTTCTTCTCTGTCCTCCTTTTCCCTCTCTGTGAATCTACTTGGGTGACATTGACCTGAACATACTATAGGTCATTCTCACCTCCTACATTTGTAGTTAGCGCTAAAGCTCCTTTTTTGCCACAGAGCCCATGAAAGTGTAAAACTTCTTAAGACCTTTGATACCATTCCCCACACTGCTTTTGGAGAACAGTTGCAATTCTTTCCAATGGATTAGCACAGCCAACTCCTGATTTCTTTCCTAGTTCCTATTAAAACAAAGATGGAATCCTCTTTGTTCCCTGCAAACATGTATAGCTTACATGTCACCCTCTCTTACTTTCTGTATTTCAGGCATGCATATCTGTGTCTCTTGTTTTTTAATAAAGTCTCCTTTTACTCTTTAATCAGAGCAGGGCTGCTTACTGCTCAGTAGAGACCCAGTATTTCCATTCATTAGCCTCCACTGCATGGCCTGGGGGTTCCCTTCATTCCTCAGACGTCGACCAATAGTAGCCAATTACAGACCCATTCAGGCCGGCAGTAGTGCAGGGCCCTGCTGTCTCTCTTGCTCTTGTTCTTGCTCATGTACGTACTCTCTCTCTCTCTCTCTCTCTCTCTCTCTCTCTCTCTCTATCTCTATCTATCTATCTCTTTCTCTCTCTCTTCCTCTCTGATTGCACGTTAGGTCACTAAGTTGTACCATCAGCAGACTGGGAGGATTACAAGCGCGGTTCACACAGTATCAGTTTGTCTCTGTCAAGCATTAGCAGGGGAAATGAGCTGAGGTTTGGCAAGATTCACCCGCCAATGAATCTCCCCCTTTTTTTTGTACCGCTGCCCCAACCTTCCCCATCAACCATTGTTTTTAGTCATGCTTTCTTGTCATTTTTAGCATAGATTTCATAGATAGATTTTCCTGTCTTTTTGTGATGCTAGTGAGTTTTAAGTGACCCTTTTGTTTTTTATTTAACTTTTTTTCTCTCTCTCTCTCTCTCTCTCTCTCTCTCTCTCTCTCGTGGAATGTGTGTGTGTGTAGGAGCTGTCAGCGGCTCAGAGGGCGAGTGTAGACAAGTCCAGTGTATAGCATAAGAGTCAGCTTCAGTACACAGGTCAGATCAGACCATCAAAGACATTCTATATCTCTTTGTGTCTTTTTTCTTTCTAGTTAAGTTCTGTATTATTTGCAGTTTTGTCTCTCATATGCACTCTAGTGGCCATTAAACATTTGTGTTCCTGAAAAAGCTATGATTTTGAGATATTTTACACCACAAATTCCAACCTGTTAAGGTTTACTGGCCTTTTGATCTTTTCTACCTGGAAAAACTCTTTCTCTATCTCCCTTTCTTTCAATTTCTCAAAAATCCCTCCTCCATGTCTCTTTCTAGCACTGCCCTGTGGGGTCTTTGATGCTTTCTGCAGTTGCCTTTGTCCCTGTTTACCAATTATGACCGGGATCTGGGCTTGAGGCAGATGGCTCTTGAAGCATTTCCTGTGGCGAGGGGTGCTTCTTTCCTCTCTCTCTTATTTTCTAGAGGAGTGCAGGTGCCATACCCCCCACCCATCCCTAGGGGCAAGTTTGAAGGTTTGTTGTCTTTGGTGTCACCCTGGCAGGAGCCTTCACTCCTCAAAGAAATGCTCATCTTGCTGCAACAGTGTTCTCACTAACCGAGCTCAACTGAAGTATGTCATTTTAGCAGGATCATGGATATATGCAGGCAGTTGGTTTTATGCATCTTATGCTCTTCTTGTTGATGAGACTTGGTCTGTTTTTAAATTACTTGCAATTTACTTTTTCTTAATTTCCTGTATGCCTGTTTGTGTTCAGTTGAAGCTCATTGGAACTACCAAAAAGTAGTTAATAATGTAAGGTGAATAATATTTAGAACAGATGAATGCTTTCTTTTTGTGAGGATCTCTGTAAAGAGCTCTCCAGATTTGCATCCCTTATTTTGCCTGGTTTTCCACTGGACATGCCCTGTCATCTTTTCTTGCATCATTTAAAACTTGCACTCTCATTGGGCTTACAGAAGTTAGTTTAAGCAAACATTATTCCTTGGTACACATTTATACATAAGCATAAAAACAGAGCAAAAAGGAAGGAGACTTTTTTTGAATCCTGGAGTCTGGTTAAAAAAAGTCAGAGATCTGCCCATGCCAGTTGTTTAAACATGCAGACTTTAAATTCTTATTCTAAATATCTGACCATGGATCAGTTCCCCCAAAACCATTCTCCAGTCTCAAGTGTAATGAGCAAAACAGCAATTTAGCCTGCTAAATAATACACTGTTATGGGCATACAGCAGTCTTGGATTACAGCTTCCTGGTTCCCACAGCCAGGGAAGGAATACTATCCACTAACAGGGGTTAGCGCTTCGTCTCACTGGAGACTCTTCTGTAACGTGTAAATGCAGGCGCCATCAATTTTGGCCTGACTGATATATTATTTACACAACATTTCTCTTTCACTTGATTTTTTTAATTTTTACATTAAAAGCTTCTGCTGTTTAATTTGTGTTTTAAGAATTACGACTTTTTGACACAGAGAACTGATTTGAGAATTCACAGTAACTTTTTTACAAAATTTGCAAATTATTAGGGCTGGAAACCCTTTTCAGCTTTCTAATAATCCCTGATAATGAAAACTGATTTGTGTAATTTGTCTTATTTTTTGTTCTATGCTTCGGTTAATGAATTCCACTTCTCAAGTCATTGTTAACCCATCACATTGTATAGCCTCATGTTTTATTATTTTTTTTTTTACCCACTGAAGCTTAAATGGGCTTTTAATTAAAAACTTGGACACCATTTGTCTGTTGCTTAAAAGGCCTTTATCTCCCCCTTCTGGAAGAAATCAAAATTTTCTAGGCTTTACTGAATGTTTCTGTAAAATACATTTGGTAATAAATCAAAAAATGTTGATAATTATGGATCATTTTGCTCAATTTATTGTTTTCTTTTTACCAATAGAAAGTTGTTTTTGCTAATTGTCCTTGTCCTTTAACAATACTGTATACATTTTTAATTGTTGTTATTCATTGTTAGCTCCTACAAATCAGTATCACAGATACAGATTAATATCACAGACAAATGTTTGAGTCAACCCATTTGTATTATTATAGCAAGTCATTAAGACATGCCTAGCTTTTTCCATTTCTTTCACTTTTATACTCTTATAGTGCCTTCTGATGTGGCTTTTATAAAGATCTCCATCAGACAACAGAATTTCTCTCTGTCTCTCATTTTCAGTCTATGTGTTTTTATATGTTGGAGATCACCATCGACAACAGAATTTCTCTCTCTTTTTCTTTCTTTCTTTCTCTCTCTCTCTCTCTCGTTGGCGCCCAAGTGCTCAGGCTCCAGACTTGGCCTCTTTGCTGCTGTCTCTCCTACCAGCATCCAGCCCTTGTCCCTCTTTCTCTCTCCCTTTCTCCCCCTCTCTCTGATGATGGACACCAGATATCCCTTGCAGCGTCAGCCTGCCCTGAGCCCGCTTACCTCCAGGCGGATGTCAAGAGAAGCTAGTAAGATAAGAGACAGGAATGATGCCTGTGTGTTTCCTCGTCTCGCCAGATCCCCAGCACAGATTAGCCAGAGGTGCGGAGATGCTGTCTTTACACCCGTCCTAAACCAGGACGTATGGGTGCCCAAGTGACACCATGCCCTGTAGCTGGCTGTTTTAATGTCGATCCATTGTTATTTTTGTAATTGCATATGATTATTCTGGCAATGAGGTGGAGATAGTTTCCACTGATGGCATAGGGGCAATTCCGAGAACTTGTCAGGACTTGAGGTGAAATAGAAACCTTAGTATCAAAGGACATGCAGCAGCACAAGCACACTAGCACATGTATTTTTTGCAGTTGCCACATTATGCTTCAGCTATCTCATCATGGTTTTCTGTGAAGTTTCTATGAATGCTGAAGCAAGTAGCGGATTTATGATTTGCGTGCGATAGTGAAAGACACTGCAGTTAAACCTAGTAAATCTGTTGTAAGTCAGTTAGGACCACTACTTTTCATTTTGTACATGCTCCCTCTGGCATCTATCTCTAGATACACACATTGGAAACATTGCTATAATAGTTTTTCTTCACCTTAGAAACATTGCAAAACTTAGAGGCACACAGTAAAAGCCTTCATGAACCCCAGTTAGTCCAGAATGCAGCAGCTAGAGTTTTCTCTAAATCTAGAAAATTTGATCACAACCAGATTTAATATGCTGGCTAGTTGCCGTTCACAGCAAACTTTTCAGGCTACATGTTTTGAGTTAAAAAAACAACACATGATTACTAAACATAATAAAACAGATTTTAAACAGAATAAAACAGATCACTGCAGCAATTCTTCCATCGTGTCTGCTTAGTAGGCTTTGAGTTAGACTGACTGAAGTAAAGATGCTGTCTGCCCTTTTCACCCATTTGGGAGGTTGACCATGTGGTGCTGGACCAGAGTGAGGACACTGACTCTTTGCTCTTTGGTGACCTTTGACCTTCTGGGTGAGAGGATGCAAAAGCAAGAGGCTGAGAGGGTTTATCAATTCCTGTGTTTCATCCTTCAGCCAATGTGTGTGTGTGTTAGGATGTGGAAATCGCTCTGGATATGAGTGTGTGCTAAATGCCGTAAAATGTAAATGTAAATGTTTGTGGTTGTGTGTGTGAGAGAGTTAGTGTTAGATTTTATTGTAATAATTGTTTTTCCAAAAACAAAATTGCTGAAAACGGACGCAGTATGTATTACCTGAAATTAATAATTTTGGGTGGTACAGATGTGTGTAGATGTGTGTTTTTAGGCTATTTTATCTTCCATTCCATTATCCATTCTTTTCCTAAAACAAAAATAACAGAATTAATTTGAGCTTTGACTTACAGCTTGCTTACTGTTAACATAGGCAATAGTTGTCCTTGACAACAATTGAGAACAATCTGAATCTGAAGTTGCATGTCGTTGGGCTAAGCAACATTAACCGATGTTATGGTTCCACAAATAAAGTATGTCATGTGCTTTGTAAGGCTAATTGTTTTTATGTTGATGCTGCAATTTGAAAGCTTGCAATTTGCAGTCAGCAGTTCTACATTTTCCATTATTGACAGGTTCTAATTGAGGGAGTTTAATTACAGCTTATATTGCACCCTTGTGAAATAGATTTAGTTCTAAAGCTTCAAGCCTAAGATATTAGTTTGTGGTAACTAAAGTGACTAGGTGGACAGAAAACAATTATTTAGAATATTTTTAATAATAATTTACATTCCAATCAGCATACCGGTAAAAATGGTATTAGATATTCAGATTATTCAGCTGTCGTGATCTGAATAAGTACTATAGACAATGTATTCTAAGTTTTCTCCTGTTTGAGCATTTAGGATATGCACATATTTTAAGGTTGTTATAAACTGGTATGAATTTGATATGCATATTTAGTGTGATAAGCTGGAAAAAGACAAAACAGAATCAGTAGATACACATGTAGAAAATGCTAAAGGTAACAATTCATTTTATTTTATTCAATGTATTCAATTCTGTTAACCATGCTAATTATATTTTCTTGCAATAAAGCATACAGTAGATCAAGTCTTTAAAGGGGAAAAGGGTATGCAATTTTCTGATTACTCCAGATGTAGTCAATCAGCCAGGAAATGTTTTGGCTACAGATTTTGCTTCTTAAGTTCTGAAGTGCAGCTGCAAGGCTAACATTACCAACACTAGAGTTCTGTAATCACCCAGTGAACCCAGATAATGTAATCCAAGTATTAATGCTTTGCTAAACCTCTCTTAATTTGCTCTATCTCTTCATGAAGGCAGTGCAGACTTATAAAGGTGCTTTCAGACATAATAGCACCAATAGTATGCTATAAAAATGATTAAAACCACTGTGGACAGCTGTGTAAGACAAGCAAGCAGAAATTTAGAACTGGAAACCACATCCACAAGTCTGTGAAATCATGATAAAAACCTGGAATGCAGTTTTTGCTGGTGAGATTATTTGGTGATGTTTTTTTTTTTTGGAAACTTTTTTTTGGAAGCTATTTATATATAACTTGGTCTTAAAGGGCATTTGAAGCGTTAGCCTCCACAATTCATCATCATAACATTACATTTTGAATATTGCTTGTTTATTATTATTATTATTATTATTGTATATTATCAATATTATATATTATTATATTATTACTACATTTACATTTTGTTACTTGTTTATTTATAATTTATTTAAAACTTATTTATTACTGTGTACTGTATATATGGTCGCCTTACCTTATTCTTCTTGTAAATGTGTGTGTATGTGTATATATATATATATATATATATATATATATATATATATATATATATATATATATATGATTATTTATAGCTCCTGTACCTGCTCCTGTACTTGTTCCTCATTCTTTATATTTTTATATTCTTTATATTTTTATATTTTTTTTTTCTGTATATATATCTTTCTATATTCTCTCTGTCACCTTTATAAGAGCCCTGTAACGCCCAAATTTCCCATTTGTGGGATAATAAAAGATTACTCTACTCTACTCTACTCTAGCCGCGTTGGAGCAGTTAACCAAAGAGACAAAATTTGATTTCCAAACATGTCTTGCTTATCTTTTGTTAGTGGAAAACTGTACAGTAGACTTTTTTGCCAGACTGTTCTCCTGACATTAGTCCCAATATACATGTTGGGACAAGATGTGAAATGAATTCATCATTATAGGACGAAAGCAGTAATACTAATCACTTGTGGTCTTAATTTATATTTATATGAAGAGCTAGTGGGTTTTTGCTTTTTGTCTGCGTTTGACAATTGAGACCTGAGGATCATAATTGGCAGCTGGCAATCATATCAGTCAGTTAAGCACAGTGGAAGGTGGAATTAAGCTCCTTTTAAATAAGCACTTGCATCAGTTACAAAATGTTTGGATCAGTCAGGCCCTGCTGCCCTTGTTCGTCATTCCATCTTTGACTTGTTCAGCTCTAGCGATCCCACCTAGACGTCACCTCTTTAATTCGTCACAGCCGAGCGGCCTGGTGTTGGACCAGTGTGGGGCCAGCCCTGGAGCTCCATGGCATCCACAGTGTGAATGTCGCAGCTGGAAAGCTATTGTCCCTCGCCCCATACCCAAGCCACGGTTACAAACCAGGAGCTGGTGATCAAAGGGCCTGCGGATTACCCCGGCCCTGAGAGAGAGAGGGGTTGTGCCGGAGGATAGGAGGGGGAGAGGGTTCAAAAGGAAAGAGGAATGCTCCTAATTACACTCCTTCCACTTCTTTTCTTGTCCCTCTGTTTGGGTTCTCTCTCTTGGCTTTTTGCATGAATGTGTTAACGTGTGTGGGTGTGTGTATGTGTGTGTGATCACCCTGTGGCTGCACTTTGCACTTTAGGCTACAGTGAACCTGTGAAGAAGCAACACAGTGTGAGAGGGATATTACAAAGGGACAGCGGTCCAGAGAAAGAGAGGATAGTGTGACAGAGATAGGAGCAGAAAGAGGTTGTGGGTAGAGTGAGTTAGAGAGAGTGAGGATGAGAAGGGGCGGGGCAAAAGGTCCAGTGTGTATATGTAGATACTCCACCAGTGGGAATCAGGGTAGGGGGGCAGTAGAAAGACATTTCTCATCGGGGAAGGCTAGCTGAGATCAAGGAGTGTATAAGAGGATGTGTCATGAAGATTATTGCCAGTGGTGTTGGAGATTAAAGAGCAGAGCTTTAGGTGCTGCTAGTCATGCGAGGTGAAGCTTTATGCTGGGGACTGGTCCGAGATTGTGCAGTCTCAGAACCACAAACTGTCAGAACTCAACAATGCATACTGAATACATATCGTTGTTCAAGATTGCTGTGATGATACAGAGTATGGTACTTGATACCAAAAAAAATTAATTCCTGGATTTTTTTCAAACTGTTGTTTTTAAATGTAATGAATAAAATACTTCACTTTATTGATTAAAGAAGGATTCATTCATCACAGTTCATAGCATACATAAAGTACAGTCTGATGTCCTTAAAAAGAATTTTTATATGTATTTAATATTTATTTTAATATGTGCAATCAACATAAGGTCACATCTTCCGGAATAAGATTTTTTTCTGTGCACTTTTAATGTTAATATTGCTGATCTAATACTTAAATCAGCACAAACATATTGTTTGCCTACTAAGCAAAGTATTGAAAGTCAATGTATTGAATTGTTTATCATGTTACAATTCACCATATTACTACACATTATAAAACATTAGATCCATTGTGAAACAGCATGATAGTTCATAGTTGACATTAACAAAAGCTCTTTTTTGTCAGGACCAGTACTTTTTTCTTTTTCCATTTTCTTAGGCTTGAGGATTGGCACTGAAAGTAGTGTACCAGAGTACCAGCTCATGAGTTCTGCACTCTCTCATTTTCTTAGCCATTTGTCCTAACAAGTTAGTTTTCTTCAGTTAAAATGTGTAAAAAGATGGTTTTTTTTTTCTGATTCACAGAAAATAATCTGTAGATTTGTTTATAGTGAGTAACGTTCCATTTTTTCAGTAAAGAATGGATAATGACCAAATAATAATAATTAAAAAAGAATAATGTACATATAATTGAAATAGTAAACATGCAAAAATCGCACTTATTCACATTGCAATTCAGGAAAAATAATCATTCAGCCCTGTCTGTGTCCTTTATGAAAAAGCTTGTGTTCATCAATAGAACGCTGAAGTAAGCACATCACATTACTCAGACTCTAATGAATGAACCAGTCCACCTTAACTAACGACTCTATTTTTTTGTCTGTGTGTGTTTTGCAGGTGTGGCCTGTGTGGAGGGGGTGTTTGTGAAGCCCCTGGTTATTGGCTGGAGGTGAAGCAGCATCATGGGTTACGGAGGCCTAAGAGCCCTGAAAGTTCTGTCCACTGTGCTGTGTGTTTGCCATACCGTGCTCTTTAACTGCCCCTGTAAGTACACATGTACACATCTACAGGTTTATTTGCATGCAAACATATTACCCCACTATTTTCACACAGAACAGTGTTCATATGCACACTGCTTTTATGGATATATCAACCTGGTTTTAGAAAGAGAAATGCTAAAAGCATGTTTAAAAAGCACACAGCTCCAGTCCCAAAATCTGATTTATTCTGTCTCTCACTGTATCTAAAACCCATGCACTGTGGTGAAAGATTAACTGAAGGGTAACGGAGGGTTTCCTGTAGCTAACTACTCATGCATTTAAATGAAAAATTAAACATTTTGTAATGAAAGCAAATTCAGGACACACTGGGCTTTAAACAAAAACATCTGACACATAAAGGAATAAATCAAAAAGCTGGTTAGGTAGGCTACATGATTTACCCTGGACTATTTTGTCATTGGTCCCAGAGAAAGAGTGTACATCCCAGGCATTCTGACATATATTCTGCATATATTCTTATCAAGTGGATTTTAACTGATCTCAAACCTGTAGTAGACACACAGGCTGTTATACATCTTGATATTTGAATGACAAGTGATCATAGATTGCTCTCATGGTTTCTCAGAGAAACAACTAGTTTCTCTGCCTTGTACAGGAAGTGAAAGGAACAAACATTTTTATTACTATTTTTCTTTATAATTACCATCATAAAGTCTTAGATGTTGACACTTCATTAGTATTGAATGCAAAGTGAGTCATTTTTCGTACATCCCTATCTGCTCTCACATCTCTCTCTCTTTCTCTGTCTCTCTCTCTTCCCTGTAGTTGTGTTTTCTCTCTCGTTCCGCCTGCAGCCGGACTCTGTGGTTCAGAAGCAAGGTGGAGCTGTTATCCTGCGTTGTGTGGCACGTCCTGCCTCAGCTAGTCTCACCTGGCTGTTCCAAGGTCAACCCCTGCAGCATGGGTCCATGTCAGGAGTGGAGGTCCGGCCAGGGTCCCTCTCACTACAATCTCTCCAGCCCCAACACACAGGTGTCTACCAGTGTGTGGCTCGATCAGATACAGGAGCCATCACAAGCCACCAGGCACAGGTGGCCATCGCGGGTATGTTGACAAACACAGTCATTTAAAAAAATTAGGACACCCTATGAAAGCCTGTGTGTTTCTGTAACATTCTTGGACATATGGATATTTAATCTCAATTTAACAATACTGGGAGATTCAAGTAATATAACTAAACAATTTAAACTGAAGAAAAGGACATCCCCACCTTTTATTCCCAATTAAAAAGGCTCAAATCACACACAGGTGTAGCACATCAGGTGCACATGATTAGAACATCGTTACTCAGTATTTTGAAGGAGGTTTGCTCTATTTAAACCTCAGACATTTAGTTTGGTGTGCTCCTGATAATTGCGGTCAGAGTGAACACCATGGGGAGATCAAAAGAGCTGTCTGAGGCCTTCAGATTGTAGCATCTTATAAGCCTTGTAAGGGATTTTAAAAGATCTCAAAAGAATTTGCAATCATCCATTCCACTGTCTGGGAAAATAGTCTAAAAGTGGAGGACTTCCAAAACAACTGTCAACATGCCTAGGTCTGGCCATCTAAGCAAGTTCTCCCAGAGAGCAGGAGAGTCCTGGAGTGACCAAGTCAAAGCCCAGATCATAATCCCATTGAGATGCTGTGGGATGACTTAAAATGGGCTGTACATGCAAGAAACTCCTTAAACATCTCACAGCTTAAATAATTCTGTACTGAGGAGTGGTGAAAACTTTCCTCAGACCAATGTCAGAAACTGTTGATACTACAAGAAGCATCTCACTGCGGTTATTTCAGCCAAAGGGGGTAACACTAGCTGTTAGGGGTAGGGTGTGTTAACTTTTTCCTCAGTTAGAATACACATTTTTGTCGATTAACTTTTGTTTAATGAATAAATCAAGGTTAATTCTTGTTGTTTACCTGCAATTAAATCCCTTTCTATAATTTTTATAAAATGAACATTGTAATTGAAAGTTGTAAAACCACTTACATTAACATTAATAATGGTTTTGCCTTTTACAATTAATGCATTTTGCAGGGGTTTTGTTCCAATTGGAACGACTTGTCAATACCGGCATTTACGCACCTACACACCTAAATGTCTATTGATCCACAAAAGCTAAGAAGCAAATACTATAGCAAAACAGAAGTCGCTTTTCTCAAGCTGCTAACAGCTTGAGAATAGCTGGCTATATTAGATCACAGCTAAGTGCTGTGGAGTGGAAGGAAGTGGTGGTGTATTATTATAATTTTTTTTTTTTTTTTTTAAAGTCTGGCACTTTTCCATGTACCTCTTCAACAGTATCCTTAATGAGCCTAGGGGGTTCCTGTGCAGAAGTATGGGCTGATGCCGGGAGGGGAACACTATCGAGCGCAACACTGGGCCTGGAAACTGATTGGTGTTGCTGATAACAATTATTATTCAGCAGAATGGACACCATCCGCCTGCTCTCCCCAAGTCCAAAACAAACATTGCAGAAAGCTTTTGTACTGGGTCCTGTGGTTATTGGATGAATATGCATTGCTGTGAATCATTTTAGTTTAAAATTAACTTTTGTGTTGCTTTTCTGTTTTTATGTAGATATTGAGGAATTTGGGCAGACCCACCGACGGTCCCTGGCAGTAAAAAAAGGGGACACTGCTGTTATTGAGTGCCTGATACCCCATAGTATCCCCCCTGCTTTACCACGTTATAGAATACGGGGCAAATGGCTAGAGAACGCTACAGGTATGATTTCCCACTACCAACCCACTTTTTGCAAAATAAATAGTGAAAATAGAGAAATATATATTTATTTTTTAATTGTTCTGTGTTTCAGATGAATATTTAATCCTTCCCTCTGGGAACCTACAGATAGTCTCTGTTTCCCCAGAGCATCAGGGCATGTATAAGTGTGGTGCATTTAATCCTGTCACCAAAGAGGTCAGAGTAGAGGCCCATGGCATTAAGCTAATAGTGAAAGGTAAGGCGAGGACAAGTATAAGACTCATGATGGCCTTACGTGATGAATGAACGTTTATATACTAAACGAAGATTTCATCTATTTCACATCTCTCCCTTTACAGATGGTTCATCCCCTGTGGGGATAGTATATCCAGTCAACCATGTCAACCTGACAGTTGAACAATCCACATCCCTGGTTTTGGAATGTGTAGTGTCTGGAAGTCCCTCTCCTGTAGCAAAATGGACAAAGGATGGCCAGGAGCTGCTCCTGGCTCCCAGACTGAAGCTACAGCATAGTAACCTAGTGTTCAGTGTTGTTCAGCTAAGTGATAGAGGAAATTACACCTGCTCCATTCAAACTGAGGAAGGGGTCTTGGTCAGTGCCAAATATACTGTGAATGTGCTTGGTGAGTACAAATAAGTGAACTCATGTAACTGAAGTCAGTTTTAGTACCTAAATATGCTTTGCATATTGTCTTATATAGCTTTTTAAATATTTTTAGAAATACACATTTGATTAAGTAGAAAAATAGGGGCTTCAGGTGTTTTATATTGCTTACGTTAATGTTGACGATCATATGCTACCTTAGCATTTGAGCTAAACCTTAAATGACAGCTCCCAAACAGACAGTAATTCAGATTGTTTACAAATTTCTCACCTGCTGTCTGCTCAACTTTTATAGGTGCGGCTATAGTACTGAGAGGTCTGTCTGACCAGACTGTGGTATCAGGCTCATCTGTAAATTTCACCTGTGTCGTCTATGGAAACCCTCCCCCCAGAATCACCTGGCTGTTCAACTCTTCTCCAGTTTCACCATCATCTCGCTTCCAGATATCAGACTCCTCCTTACATATTTCCTCAGTCACCACTCAGGATCAGGGCATGTACCAGTGCCTGCTAAACAACAGCATTGGCTCTGCACAGTCAGCTGCCAGGCTTAGTGTCCAGTCAGGTAAGCATCCTTATATTCTCATTTGCATAACAAAAGGCTATAACAAGACAGAACAATAGTAACATTTACATTGCTGTGTAGGTTTTCATTATTATTATAACTGTTTGTGAGTCTTGCAATTACTTTTACTTTTACTTTTTACCTTTATTCATTTACATATTGGCAAACTGAATGAGAATTTTGTGCATTTAAATACATGTACATAAATGAAAACAAAAGCAACACAGGTGCATGACCATAAATGAGTTTAATCAGATTCCTGGATTTCAAATTTCAAATTTTTTTTCAGGTAAAGTGTTCAAGTGAAAAACTGTATTTGAGCAGCCTCTCTGAACAAGTGGCTCAAGTTAGACATTTACATTTACATTTACATTTACGGCATTTAGCAGACGCTCTTATCCAGAGCGACTTACAGGTCCTAATTACAGGGACAGTCCCCCTGGAGCAACTCAGGGTTAAGGGTCTTGCTCAGGGACCCAGTGATGGTAGTGCTAGAGGTGGGATTCGAACCGGGGACCTCTTGATCCAGAGGTCCGTAGGCAAGTACCCTACCACTAGACCACCACCACCCAATGACAAGACAAGTAGACAAGTAACAAGTTAGCCTGAGTGGCTAAAAGACCAGTGTAACACCTGCTCTTGAATAGTTGCATGCAATAAAAAAAGACACAATTGCATTTCTTATTGATTACAATTAATTGTAAGCTATATTTTTATGATCACGGCAGGCCTATTTGCTTTGTTTGCTCAGATTAAACCTAGAGTCAAAAATAAATGTTCTTCATATTCTTGAGAAGTTTAAAGGAAGGTTATGTTGTATATAGTAGAAGCTCTCAGTTTACTTGCAGTCAGAAGATTGCATTAGATAGCTGAAGCAGGGACATTTTATATGGGCCAAACCTAGGATGGCCTTGGTTTTAGATGTCGACTTTAGAAGGTTTAGGGGGCATTTTATGGGATGCGGACAGGCTTTTGGCCCAGCAGCACTGGGGGAGGGTTTCAGGAGCAAGAGAGGTTTTGGCGGGCAGCAGCAGAGCTGTGAGAGTGAGCTTTGTGTGCACTGTCAGGGATAAGCTCTCAAACAGTGGAATGTAAGAAGTAACTACACAAAGTTATGATGAGAAGCAGACCACCCAGCTGTCAACATCACACACAACCAGCCTTATATTTATTAACACACACAAGCCAACACTCAAACACACATGTAAAAATGCACAAACACAGGCCGAGCCTCCCCAGCTTTTTTTGTCAGGACTGCTCTGCATCCCTCAAGCATGATTGATAAAGTCAGAGATATGGAGGCTTCATAGAAAAAAGATGGCTGAGGACTGTTGGCTCACTGTGTTTTTTTTTTTTTTTTTCCTGGCTTGCAGAATGTGAGAGATTTATATAGCACTGATAAAATGCAGGTCGGTTTAGAATCATGGGTGTTTATGTTAGACTGCAGATTTGTGTCAGATATTGGAGGCACATGTTACAGGCAAACACAACTGAGCCAGCTGACCAGCAATCCCTGCAGGCCTAAAAAATCTTCCTTTAAATCAGAGTATTTTATATGCATTCATAGAATGTTTGTGCTGTTTTGCGCAGTGTGACATTAGTATATGTTGCAGTTAACTGTCCGGTCAAGTACATCATGGGTAAAGTGCATTATCATGGGTGTGATGCTTATGATCTATTGAAATGCTAAAACTGAAAATCAATGCCATTTTGTGGCATCAGAGCTGGTAAATAGACTATGAATTATTTATTGTACTGCACTAGTCCAACTAAATGCTAACCATGAGCTTTGTGATTTTAGGTGCAACTTCTTTGCCTGACATCCTGTCCCCCCCAGAGAGTGGTGTGTATGTAGAAGGAGAGCCAGTCACACTATCCTGTAATGCAAGTGGTCAGCCTCTCCCAGTGATTCGATGGTACAACTCAGCAGGTCCTATTGCCACTCACCCTGCTCTGCTGCTCCAGGCCCCAGGGGCTGAAGCTTTGCACTCTGGAGACAGCCCAACTCACCTCACAATGTCTCGTCCTGGTAGCAGCACTCTTTACATCCAAGCAGTGACCATGGCCCATGCTGGGAAATACATCTGTGAAGCATCTAATGAGCTTGGTTCTGTAAAGGCGGAAGCATTTCTGACCGTGGGTGAGCACAGTTAACTTAAGATCTATAATTAATATAATGGGGCAGTATCACAAATTTTTATTCAAGTCATTAATCGTAAAATCACACTCTTTTGTTTTCCTGAGTTTAATAGAATTTATTTGTTCATTGCACATCACTACATCCATGATTAATTCCTGTCAATTTTCCAAGCATTAGAATTTGCACTTAATCAGGAAGGGATCATATAATAATCAAACGGTAAATAAAAGTGTTACAAGAAACATTTCCTTGTTCCTTACATTGCAACTAGTAAATCACTATAATTTCTTTCACCTGCAAGTGTTCTTAAGTGTTGTGGAAAATGATAACTGTTTATTGAAACTAGGTTCAGTACCTCATAACACTTGGTGGAGCAAAATTGTTTGAAGCAGCCTCACAACAAGTAACGCTTGTATTAATTGGCCTTTAAAAATGTTAAGATAGATCTAAGTTACTTGTCATAAAAGACTTACAATGGTTTGAAGTAGCTTATTATTTAGTAAAGTTTTATCAGTTTTCTGAGGTTAAACTGTTTACCATGCTGTCTATCTTCAAAACTTTAGTATGGAGATGAGTGTACATTTCAAACTGCAACTCACCTATGCTGGATTTCTGTTTAGTGCACAGTGGTGTTTAATTAATTTCAATACAGTAGTGCAGTATACAAGTACAATAACCAGATGATGTTGCTTGGATACTGCATGTGCTGTATATGACTATTTTGTTTTTCTTAAGTACATATATCTGGAATGTTTTTGTTCAATATTTTACGAATTTGATTCACAAATTGGCTAAACGGTCCAGCTCCAGTTCTCACAGTGAGCTCAAAAAGCACACTGTCAAGTAGATTTTCGTGATGTTAAATAATTTTTTTATTGTCAAATTGAAAACACAATCTCTTTCTCTCTGTGTTTCTTTCTATGTCTCATTATAGCCAGGTGTGATGGCAGTCTCACAGTGGTAGTGTTTATAGAGTACCCAGCATTCCTTTGTTAATGGAGAGAGAGAGAGAGAGAGAGAGAGAAGACATGAGTCAGAGTGAGAGAAAGACAGGGAGAGGGATTGAAAAGAGAACACCTAAACAACCTTTACCTCACCCACTTTGTCTGCTTTCGTTCTGGCTGCTAGGATGGGGGGGCTGCAGCAACGTGTCAAAGTGCCGTGAAGGTGCTGGGAGGAGGCATAAAAAGGGAGAGAAAATGGGGAGGAGTGAAAGTAGTGTAGGGATGGAGGGTGAGCATTTAAAGCTGGTTTAGGGCTCTGATTCTCTCTGGTATTTTAATGGTTGCTGGGTGGAATGTGAGTGCACTGGCTATGGGCCCAGCCTCCACTCTACTGTTACCAGCCCTGGCCCTGTTTGTTTAATAAAGTAAACCAGTGCCACACACCCAGAACCAGCCTAGATCAGAAATACTGAGCCATGATGACCCAACCTAGGGTCATCATGGCTTTGAGCCTCGAATCCCTGTTTAACTCAAACCCTGTTAGCAATGTTCTTTAGTCACTGAAATTTAATTAGAGTGGTGTGTCCGGTTAACAGCCTACAGACCTAGAGATGCACACTCTGTCCTACAGATAAAATCATCTTTCAGCTGCCAAACTGCTGTCAAACTTTTCCAGCTTTCATTATTTCCCAAGCGGACCACTCTGGTTATAGTAATAATTCATTAAAAAATGCAAGTCTTGAGCTCTCACAGCTGCTTTTTAATATGGACTGAAACAGCCCCTTCACAATATTTGTTTTAGTATTCAATCAAATTACAGCATTTAAGTATAGGCAGTTGTGTGTGTCCAAGTTGTGTTCACACATGATTTTTCAGTTTTGGGAGCATTTTCCAGGGATTTTAGTGAAGACCTAAGCACAGTGCATTAAATAGATAGCTTTTCTCCTGTGTTAAAAGTTTTTTTTTTTTTTTTTTAAATACCACTAATATTGATAAAATAGAGGGACAACAATATTTGTGTGATATATGCATCTCGTACAGCACAGGATCATCATATTGATAATGGCATTGCTAATCATTCAGGAAAGTATCAGGAACTAAATAATTGATTTAAACCCTCTTATTATTCTTGAGATATGTGACAATTTGCTGTTTTTAACAGAACCCCAGTCCCTTTCCACAGTCAGTGCTGTGGAGACACATCCCACTGTTCATCCAGTTCAGAGTGATGAGGGGGAGGAACTATTTCTGCCTAGGAAAGAAGGTGATGCTACAGGTCCACCCACTGAGAGAAGCAGTGACAAACCCAAGCCCGAAGCACCAATCATCATCAGCCCACCCCAAACATACAAACCCAACACGTACGATTTGGAGTGGCGGCCAGGGCGAGACTGGGGCAGCCCAATTAATGCTTACTTTGTTAAATACCACAAGGTGAGAATTAAAAAAATATATATTTTTTGTAATAATACTTTATAAAATTTTACTTTGCATAGCTGTGATTAATGTGTTTTTTTATGCAAAAGTACACAATAATGTACACCATGACTTAATTATAACATTAATTATAACAGTCATCTCTGTTACCTCACCCATGCTTTTTTGCATTGTCATCAGTAATGAAATTTAGTCAATGAAAAAGTTAACACAGCCATAACCACACCTTTCAAGACTAGCTCCAAAGCTAGTGCTAGCACAAGTGAGAGGGACATGCCAGCAGTGCGTAAGTATGTTATTGTAAGGAGTGGATCATTTCCTCTTTAAAACTCTTTGTTTTCTTCAATAATAAGAATGCTTGGCCCATGGAGAGCAAAACAGGATTGTGTTGGCAGTGCTGTCACGTTGGCACAGGAAAAGCAACGCAGTTCTTGCTCAGTTATTGCCGTGTAGGCCAGTCTTTTGTCATCTTTTTTTTTTTTTTTGGTGTTAATCGTTCTGTGTGTTCCTGTAGGTGGATGACATGGGGAATGTGGTGGGCAGTTGGCATACAGTCCGTGTTCCAGGCAGTGAGAAGAGCCTGCCACTATCAGACCTAGAGCCGTCTAGCCTGTATGAGGTGCTCATGGTGGCCCGCAGTGCAGCTGGAGAGGGTCATCCTGCTATGCTTACCTTTCGCACCGGCAAGGGTGAGGAGTATACAGTGAACACAAACAGACAGATAAAGACACACGTTGTATGTTTAGTCATTGCTGTCAAAGGACAACCAATGTTACTGAGATCACTACTATTGTCTGCCCCAGCATTTGCTTTGCTTATAAATGTTACTTGTTACCAGAATCCAGCTGTGGGTGGTGGTGGTCTAGTGGTAGGGTACTTGCCTATGGACCAATGGCTCAAGCGGATAAAAGAAATCCTTGTAATTTTTGTCATTTATTCACAAGCAAGTTACCAAAATATTTAAAAGTATTATTAGCAGCTCTAACATATAGTAGAGCTGGAGAGCACTCCACATGCCACTGTGAGGCACATAGACTTTGACAGAGGACTGGCATCACATTGCCAGAACCCACAGTGGGAATAACAAAGCTATGAATCATTGCATTTCTCTTTCTTTCTCTCTCTCTGACTTTGTCATTCTCAGAGAGGAGCTCCTCCTCTAAAAACCCCTCCAAGGCACCGTTTGTCTCTCTGCCTGAGAAAGCTCCGGAAGACAAAGCTGTCAACACACACTATGGAGTTGTCATACATGACAGAGGTAAGCCTCTGTTACATGCGGTTAAAGATGAGTGAATCACAAATGATCTGTGTGACAGAAGTGACTTTAACGCATGCTCGAAATAGTTATTATTATGACTTGCCAGAATAATGTGTGACTGTGATTTAGAGTGAATATAAAAATTTCTGCAGTTGTGTGTGTGGGTGCCTCTGTGTGAATCAAAAAATTGTTTGGATCTTAATACAGGCGTCACCTAATAAAACACCTTAAGTGTCTTTTTTTTACTAACCCTCTTTGACTTTCTCCTTCTCTTTTTCCCCTCTCTCTATTTGCTTCTTTGTGTGTATGGCCCAGAGCCTATTCAGTAAGTAAATTCTCCAGTCATGCAGTTTGTCTTTTTTTTATGTTTGTTTGGTTTTTCTTTCTTTGAGTGTTAGTCCATTTTTGCTAGATGGATGATCAACTGTTTCCACTTTGAGAAAAACATTTCTTTCATTATTTTTTTTTTTTTCACTTTTGCTGCAGAAAACAAGAATGTTCATGTTGTAGTATACATTAATGTCAAAAGGCCCAACTGCTATGACAGTGTTGATAAGATATTCAGAAGAAAGAAACTTTAGAAAGGATATTTGGTTATAACTTCTTGATATCATTATATGAAGCTTTTATTTAAACCATGATGGTGCTTGTTCAGATTTACTAAATGGCATTAGTAAACGCAGATGATTGCTTATGAAAGTATTGCCATCATAGATGATTACATGCTACCAGGATCTTGGTCAAAATGAATGACACTGTGGATTAATATAAATAAATAAATAAATAAAATAAATAATAGATTTCACTGAAATGCAGCTTCAGATATATTGTATCATATCTTCATTTTATAAATGTTATTGCATCTACACCAGTATTGCAAATGACAAATACTGGATACTTTCCAAAACATACTATATTTGTGCATAATTAGCAATAATATAATTTGGTGATATTTGTCAGTTCAGCAGCTCCTAAAAAGAATTTTTTAAATCACACACAGTACCATTGTACAATTAGACTACACTTATAAAGGATTTATGGATGGTTTATAATTTGTTTATTCATTAATAGTTTTTGTTATTAGTTATTATTAGTATTTAAAAAGCAATTAAAATAAATACAGGGCAACACTCACATACCACGTCTAACTTTTTATGTTATGCCTTGATATGCCTGCTCCCAGATCATCATTTGTTTTACTTTTTTGATATGGCACAGATTTTATTTTTTCCTGTTTCCTTTTGTTAATGAGTTAAAAATATTTATAGCTACCATAAAGTGCTGTATTGTAAAGTGAACACACTTCAGCATTTGTTAAGGATTTAATTGCATGTATGAACAGCATAAAGGTATCTGTGCCATTTTAAAATTAATGAAAAAAAAAAACATGACGGGGAGAGAACAGTGACAAATGACAGAAAAATTTAGGTTTACTATTTGACAAGCAAAAAGTCTTCTCCATTGCCCTTTTAATGCATTTTTATTATGATTTTAAAGATGTCATTTTTTTTCCCCCTCTAGTTCCAGAGGCTCCTGATCGTCCTACCATTTCCATGGCAACAGAAAATTCTGTTTATGTCACATGGATCCCACGTGCCAATGGGGGTTCTCCAATCACAGCTTTCCGTGTGGAGTACAGAAAGCAGGGTCGCAGTGGCGACTGGGTCGTTGCTGATGACAACATCTCACCTCTCAAGCTTTCTGTTGAAGTGCGCAACCTAGAACCAGGTGAGGTTAAACACACGTCATGTATTACCGTCGGCATACTGTTTTCAGTACAACTATGTAAATAACTGTGTAACTGTAGTTTACAAAACTACCACACCTACACCTAAACCTACATTCAGTAACTTGTAGAAATGCTCAGTGACTCAAAGCTTTGAAAGGGACCATTTCCAAAGCTTTAAAAGGACCCATTTATATCTGCCCAGCCAATAGCATTTTAGCCAGTTAGTTAAGTTATAAACAATGTTTCATCCAGGACTGCATTTGAAGTGAGGTTTAATATTACTCAAACAATCAGAATCAAAGTATTTTGTATATGTATTACTTTTAAAAGCCATATTAGATAGAAGAGTCTTTTGCATATTAAGGGATATAGAGGATTTGCTTTGCATGCTTTGCAAAAGGTTTGATCAAGAAGAGTTTGCTCAATATAAAGGTTTGCTCAGTAATTGCATTTCCATGGATGCATTGTTAAGGACATAATTGAGAAGGCAGAGTTACTGCAGCTATGATGGATTAAGGTACTGTAACTGGCAGTATGTACAACCAAAACAATCAAAATATGTTTCTCTGCTACCTGTATTATCAAAATCAGCTGCATCAGCTGCAATTTTTGTGTATTATGCTTTATAAAAAAATCTGGTCTTCTGGATATTCTTACAGATACTTAACTATTAAAGCTAATAGAATAAATATAAGAAAGAAGATGTTGGAGAGAAAGGCCAAATGTGTCATCGTTTAAGCAACTTGGAACATTTCATTCCGCAGAAAAAAAAATCTGCTGCATTTAATTTTTCCCCCAGAGCAGTAACTTGCCAAGTGGAAACAGAGTGCAAACCAACAGCAAATTTGTGGATCATAAAAGTTTTGTTCTGGGCTATTTAGGTTTACCAGTAAAGTGTGGCAATTATAATTATATTCATAGTGTTTCTTTAATCATAGCATTATGTAACATATACCACAAAATTGCTTTGCCCATTTAAGGAATAGCACTTAATCCTAGGTGGATTTGGTAAGCTTACAATTTTTTCATCCACAGGTTCCACATACCGCTTCCGTGTCTTTGCAATGAACAACTATGGCGAGAGCCCTCACAGTGCCACCTCCAGGCCATACCAGGTAGCCATGACCAGTTCCCCCATGTCCAACCGCCCAGTGACTGGTCCCCACATCTCATCTACAGATCCTGTCAGTGACACGCAGATCATGGTGCGATGGACTGTAAGTATTGCAGCAGAGAAGACATATATTCACACTTCTACTTATGCATGAAGAGTATTCTTGAAAAGAATGTGAATGGAGTATTTTGTGTGCTCATCAAAAATGTAATTTCTGTAAATAAAATATGCACTTTGCATATTACTATATTACTTACTTTATAAGTGTATTACTTTAATGTCACAAATAGAGGCACTAGTTTTTAAGCAATCGGTCATGGCTTGCTTAAAAAGCAACTGAAAAATCTTCCAAACTTTGTCTTTAGTTAATACTAAGAAACAGATTTATGATTTATAAATGTTTTACACTAATGCATGAGCCAGGCGTTCCACATAATGGCCTGTCCTCACCAATGAGGGTCACATTTCAAGTCTGCACCAGCAAAACTTCTCACGTCATCTCTTAGCTTTGACGTCAAGAGAGGGAAGAGTGGGTTTATTTTTGTTAGTTTTCACCTCCCTGCCTGCTCCATTTGTGTGTTCTTACTATCAGGGTGTCTAGTGCATGAGTGTCCATTAGTGTGTGTGGGTGCACATTTTCTCCAGATTATGAAGCAGGGTGGTTTTAAAAATGGGGGCATATTCTTACATTCCTTGAAAAGTTCCCTATCAGCCTATGCAGCATATAAAGCAGGCCTCTAATTGGTTGAGCACATTGTGACCATTCTGTAAGGCCATGTGTGTGTTTGCAGAACATATTAGGAGGCCCTGTCCACGGCTATAGCGAGTAGAATAGAGTTAGTGCTATTTTTAGATTATGGCATAAGAGGAGAGCTTTAAATGAGTGGTGTGTTTTAGTATAATGGAGGAGAGCGATGAGAAAAAATGTTAAAATGAAAGAAAGAAAGATGTGATTTCTTCCTTGTTATTCCTGGTCTTATTTTATGGATTTATTTATTTCTTGTTCCGATTCTCCATGATCTTTTTTCTTTTCTGCAGTACACCCCCTCCAGTAATAACAACACCCCAATCCAGGGCTTCTACATCTACTACCGGCCTACAGACAGTGACAATGACAGTGACTATAAAAGAGATGTGGTAGAAGGTAAGAAACATCCATGTCTTTTTGTTTTTTTTTGTTCTTCTGTTTATTTTTTTTCCCCCCATGCTTGTTCTCTTTTCACTAACCTAGGGCAGATCTATGCCTATATCTGGTGCATTCTTAATGGATGCATATTTCCTCAGCCTGTTGGCCTTTTCTATGAGGTGACTACTGGCTCTTTGTTGCTGATCCATGAGTCATATGATCCCTGCATCATGCTGATCCAAGCTCCTTTCATATTCATTCTCCATGTCAATCCATGCAATATGACCCATTCTGCTTGTGAATTCAAAATTTATGGTGATACATGCTCAGTGTGAAGACTTACTTTGTGTTAAATTCATGCTAAGAACTGATCCATACTGATCATTCATGCATCATTCCAATGCTGCACATGTTCATTGAAAAGGATGTATTAAAGATGCTTTGAAGGGTGAGAGGGGTTTGAATGAGGGATGGAAGACCTATGGACAAGGTATGTGTTTGTGTGTGTGAGTGTGTAATAGATATCTTGTGCACAAGGGGGTGGACTGAAGGAAGCTCATTCTGCTGATTGATGTGCAGTGAGTCTGGAGCGTGGCGTAATGAGCCAGGCTAAAATGTGTTTTTAATAAATGGCTGCCTCTCTAATGGGCCCTAACTGAAACCCTACACTCCAAACTGCGAGAGGGGGCTTGTACGACTGAGAGGAATGTTAACAGTGATTCCCTAAACCTCCCCCAGTTTTTTTAGTTTTCTTTTTCTCTCTGTTCTCTCACTACTTCTGTTTCTCCATGTACTTTTATTGGTCTTCACCTGTGATAGTTAGCCTCAAAAACTAACCATTTCTTCTGTGTGTGTGTGTGTGTGTGTGTATTGTATAAGTTTTTATCAATGCTTTAGGTGCATACCCAAGAGAGAGTAATTACACATGAAAAATTATGCCACAATCTTTGATTTTGTGTGTGTGTGTGTGTGTGTGTGTGTGTGTGTGTGTGTGTGTGTGTGTGTGTGTGTGTGTGTGTGTGTGCATGCTCACAGGGCTGCAGTGTGTTGTGAAGTCTGAGTGTGCAGTGCAATGGGAATTACTGGAGCCAGGCCAGAACAAACACTAAGCTGCCTTATAAGGAGTCTGTCTGGAGTAAAGCATGTGTCTGAGGCCTCATGGGACTCAGCAGAAAAGGGAGAGTGAGACAGGAAAGGAGAGAGATATAGAGAGTGAGGGGAGACCTGATGACTTTGGAGGAAACAACAAAAGCTTTCAGAGAGGTAGCCCCATGAAATGATATCACACTAACCTTGTCCCTTCTTTCCCCTTCTCATAGGCATCAGACGCTGGCACATGATTGGTCAACTTCAGCCTGAGACATCCTATGACATCAAGATGCAGTGTTTCAATGATGCAGGAGAGAGTGAATACAGTAATGTGATGATCTGCGAAACCAAAGGTGAGAGCAAGAGAATGAGACAGAAAAAGAAAGAGATACATTGAGGCTATACTGTTATGGACATGCTATACTTAAATTGAAGGCAGGAGGCTATAAAAGTCACTGCCGTAATTATAGACCTGAACAGAGCAAGGGTTTTATTAGAGACAGAAACAATGGCACACTTTGTGCTGCTTTGCCTTTACCTCATCTACTAATGACTGCTATTAATACAGACCTGGTAAAATCAAAAACAAGACTTGAAGCGCAGAATTACCTGTTGTTAACACATAGTTCTGAACCTGTAAGAAGCAACCTTAACAGATGTCAATGGAATAAGTGTTGGTTTATACAGCATTTACAATTATATTTACAGTTCTCTCTCTCTCTCTCTCTCTCTCGCTCTCTCTCTCTCTCTCTCTTTCTCTCACTCATTCCCTCTTAGCCCGCCAACCTCCAGGTGTTCCAAGCCAGCGGCCCATCACCAGGCCAGGAGTAAATCCAACACAAGGCACGGTCAGCTCCACAGGTGGTCTGCTGTATCTGATTGTGGGCTGTGTGCTTGGCGTCATGGTGCTCATCCTACTTGTCTTCATTATCATGTGCCTGTGGAGGAACCGGCAGCAGCATAGTATGCACAGTGAGTCTGGATCCAGAATTGTGGAGAAATCTACTGACAAATTTTAGAGAGTGAGAAAGATGTATTAGCTCACATTTTTGCTCACAGCAATAGACTAGAGTCAGGTCATGTTGTTGAATCTGTCATTGATTTGTTTGGCAGTGACAGATTTTGTAAATTAGTGATGTGAGATTAATCAGAGTCACCAAGTTTAAAAGATCTTACAAATTGAATGTTAAACCCTGTCTATCTCTCTCTCTCTCTCTCTTTGCAGAGTATGACCCTCCTGGCTACCTGTACCAGCCTGCTGAAATGAATGGCCATGTTCTGGAGTATACTACCCTGCCAGGCTCCAGCAGAGTCAATGGTAGCGTTCATTCTGGCTACAGCCATGGTGGTCCCGTCATACCCCAGGGTTGCCATCACCTCCACCACAAACTCCCCAATGGCTTGGCACTACTCAATGGATCTGGGCCCCTCTGCCCTGCAGGGCACCCTCATAGCCATGACACCCCGCTGCCCCATAGCACCATGGACTTTGAGCACACACACCCTCATCACATCCACAATGTGAGTAGATATGTGAGTAGAATTCACATGCATCCATTCTTTATATGCTCAGAGTATGAAAGTCAGTTATGTAGTACATGGTAGAGCCTGACCAATATGAAACTTTGGTCCCTACTGATTCTGAAGAGTAAAAAATTACAGCTAGCGTAATATTATACAGGCAATCAAAATAGACTAAACTAGACTTCAGACTAATCAAAATGAGACTAATAAAGAATTTATGTATTTGACCATATATGGTCAGTAAAGTTACACCTGTTAGGTGTGAGCTTTATCATCAAAGTAAATTGTGAGTGAAACACTGGAAAACTAATTATGTTTTGCTGTGGCAGGGAGGAGGAATGTACACAGCGCTGCCCCAGACAGACTCTCCGGACTGTATGAACTGCCAGAACTTTTGTAACAACAACAGGTGAGGGAAAGCCAGCTGTAAATGCAACTGCTGTTCAGCATACTTTCAGCCTGGAAACCACTCATGCTTAAATAATCTCTGACCTGAGCATCTTCTGATCCAGACAAGTGCACGCACACACACACATCACCACTACATACATCCATCAGGAAAGCTTGTTTATGTATTCTAGTGTGTCCGGCACTAACAGTTTATTCAGAGTGCAGTCAATCTCTTAATGAGAATAGCACTTACTTCCCTCAGGGGGTTTTGATAAAAGTCATCCAGAACTCACTTTGTGTGTGTGTGCATTAATCTGTTTCCTAGTTTATTTATCATTGTTTGTACATGTATATTTATATCTTGAGTTTCTGTTTGTTTTTCTGTTTATGCTTGTGTCAGTGAGAAGGCAGCTGCTGCTTTGTCTTACCACCCAGCATAGAGGAACTGGCTTGTCCTCTGATAAAAAGCCCACAGGAGCCTAATCAGAGAAGGGGCTCATAGGATTAGAACAGTGATCTTTGATAGGATCAGTATATAAACAACATGCTGTGTGTGCTGTGCTAACCAGACTAGGCTCATTGGCATTGGCACTAGAAAGATTTCTTGTTTTAGTGAATGAAGAAAGATAAGATGCTCAACTTTAAAGGGGTTGTGATGTACTGGATTGAAAATGACAAAGCACATGACAACATTGGACCGTACTAGTTTAATTTTTAAATGTGAGCTATTATAAAAGAATAGCAAATAATCTCACCCACCCATTCCCTCATATCCATCCACAGTGGATATAAACCCCATTTAGTTTTCATGCTGTTTCAAGTTTTCCACATTTTATCTTTCAGTTTCATCCTAAAGTTGATTCAGGTTGTTTTTCTTCTTATCACAAAGCTCTACAAAAAAAAGTGGAGTGTTTTGTATATTTATTAAAACAAAACATTTATTAAAATAAAACAAATATTGGGCAAGTACTACTGTATTTGTTTCATCAGACCAGATAATTGTTACCATAAGATAGACATAAAGGGTTTTTAAATAACAAGTCAAACTTACTATTGGGATGAAGAGCGCAGTACACAGGATTTTTGGACAACCTAGCATGCATTACATATTATGCAAAATATTTTAAACTACTGTTATTTTAGGTGTTGCTCATCATTCATGATAGGACTTCTCCAATGTATTTAAGTTAAATATCTATCTCTGGCATTGGTAGCATAGCATACAGATAGAAATGACCTGAAAAAGCATTCTAAAAAGTGTTCATTGTCTCCCCTGCTTTTCTAAGTGCTGGGAAATTACAGTTGCCGCAGTAATTGACTGAATGCTACAGATGCAGTAAATAGAAATTTGGCTGGAGAACTGGGGTATTTTTAATAATGGCCTCAACAGCACGGATGTATTTAGACTTCATCAACCTTCTGAAACAACTACTACCACTAGTCTTCTCACAAATGCTACTCATTATACAGACACACTCACTAATAATGTCACAGGAGCAAAGTCAACATATTAACATATCAGTAACAATCAGTTACAACCAACAACCAAAAAAAATCAAAAACACACATTATTAGAAGAAATGGTTTAAGAATTTTGTAGCTTTTTCTAAACACACATGGCGTAAAAGCTGGCTTGGCTGAGTTCTTGTTGCTGAACTCGCTTCACTCTGAGTGGGAAGACTTGAGGTTTTGGCAAGAGGACTGCAGTTAAGAGCAATAGGGTGTGTAATATTCATACAAGTGTATTTGGATAAAGATTTAACATGTTTGGTCGAAGTGTCTCATAGAAACTCTTGGGGAAGAAGGATTTAGAACTGCTCTCCTACTCTATGACCACTCTTCCAACCTATGCCCTCCAACCACTGTCTGATCCATATGTGTTTTGTGAACAGGTGCTATGCGAAATCCAATGGCAAATTTCCTGTCAGCACTCTTCCCCTAATGCACCGAGTGGCACCATGCCAGCTTGACGGCCTTGAGATGGTACCCCTGAACCATGGTTCTTCCCACTGCCATGGCAACGACAGCCCGCAGATCTGCGGGAACAGTGAGCAGGAGGCAGCCATGGAGGCGGAGGACACTTCCCTGACCTCTACCCATAATCCCCCCTGTGTGCCAGTCGATTTGGAGCCACATACCAATCTGGGGAGAGGTGAGCCAAAAACCCAAATACCTGCTAGGATCAGGGTTCTGGATCCAACTCTCAGCACGGTTTCCATTAAAAATGGTAATTGTACTATTTGGGAATTTTAAAAATGTTTTTAAGATCTGAGCAAGCTGTCTCTTTTGGTTTAAAGTGATTAAACACATGAAAGAGAAAGCTATTTAGCACATCTTGCTTTTTGTTTTGTCTCTTTAATTGTTTTAATGGTTTAATATTTTATATTTTATAAAGCAGTGGTATTACTTTAAACAGTGAATTACTGACTGATATGCTTAATTTCCCATCTGTCCACCCTTTTTGAAAGCTAAACAAAAAGTATTATATAAAATATAAAAAATGTGGTGGTGTTTTTTTTTTTTTTTTTTTTTTTTTGTTATGTTATTGTTCTGCTAAACATCATTAACATATTTTTTATGTTATTTTAGACAAAGAGGCAAATTTTATATGGGTTTAAGAGCATTTCACAAAACCTCAATGTAGCTTCAAAGAGATGTGTGGAGTAAACAACTTTTTTGTTCCAAATGTTTTTTATAGCTTCACTTAAAAGTAATATGAAAAACAAAAATGGCACTTAAATTATGAATAAACATTTTTGTTTCAAAAAACCTTTCCAGGTAGGTATTAAAAAAAGTTGAAAAAGGACACAATGTTTTCTGTGGCTTTCTGACAGGGTGGATACAATTAATGTAACTTTTCTAAACACTTCTCTTTCTTTTATTCTCTCTATTTGCTGTGTGTGCATTACTGCAGAGCCAGAAGACCCAGTGCAGTGTGTGGACTCAGACGGGCCAGTGGTGTGTTGGGAGACGCTGGGCCTGTCTGATGTGAACTGTAAAGAGAAAACAGCCTGGATCTCTACTGCAAGTCTGACTGGAGACCTTATCCACCCCACAGTGCAGGAGATCTGAATACACACACAAACAAATACACACAGAATAAATCGACACACATATGCCCACATCTTCTTACATATACACAACTCAAACATGCATACACGCAAGGACTGGGAAAGAAGCTTCTGACAAAAGAGGCAGTAGGATGCACTCAAGAGAAAAAAAGAGATGTCCAGCAATGGAATGATCAGAGACTATGTGTAATCTGATGGACACTAAAATGACTGAGCAGCCTGGATGTGGATCAGTGAGGAAAAGTTAAGGGAGCTAGAAAATGAACGAATGGGAGGGGGGTGGGTGAGGGGCATGTAAAGAGACAGATGGATAGATTTTGGAGGAGTTGAATCTATTCCATCTGTTGGAAGGACCCTTGGAGGTGAAAAAGGAACTTTTTAGATGACTTATTTATTTTTTGTAGTAGTAAAATATTATTTCATATGAATGTATCTGTTTTAAGAAAAAAGTTCATCTTTTATATTATTTATGCTTTTTGGATGAGATACTTTTTATTTTTTTGTCATTTTATTTTTGTCTCTTGTGTTCCACACAATGTGGAGTTTAGCCATTGTAAGTGTAAAGTTGTGTAATAATATAAAGAGAAGATATGGAAGAGTCACTCATTTGTTACTCTTTTTTCCATCTACTTAAAAGGGGGCAAAGCTCTAATTGATGGGCAGAGGTGATTACAGTAGCCTTAATTTATGCTCAAGTATCAGACAGAAGTAACAGATCAAAAATGCTGAGTACTTAAAATGAATGCTTCAGAACTTCTTAGGACGTCTAGCAATGACTGGCAGAAGTAACTTTCTTTTTCATAATTCTTGCGGTCTAAAATATAATGATCAAACTCAAACTCCTGTTCAAACAATCTGCTATTAGACTTGTCACAGATATAAAATAATTCCCGTAATTATTTGAGAAAATCTACCTTTTGTCAGATTTTATAGACGTATTTTCACAACAGGCAGACTGAAATGGGATGGGAGTGGGAGTGTTTTTATTTGGTTCATGTTTTCACGCTCTTAAAAGGAGCGTTTAAGCTTTGCTTGATACACCACATGATTCTGTTGACAGGGCATTTGTGTATATGCACATACACAATAGTGCTGAACAAAGGAGGACACACATCAGTACGTCTCATTTCTGTCAAGTGGAGCTCTGATACAGTAACTGAAAACAAATGTTAGAAATGCATGTTCAGCATCTGGTGTTTGAGAAATCCAAAATTGTCGATGTTCCGTAGCATTAAAGTTGCAGTGTGTTTGCCAGTGGCAGTTAGCAGGTACACAAAATCAGTGTGTATCAGTTATTGCCACCTATCAGTGAATTTCCACACCACCCTACTAACAATGAAATGGACAGAATGTGGACATAAATTCAAGTGATCTGTGATCATTATATGTCAGCTAAAATTCCAATGACAGACCTAGATTCAAACCGGTACAGCAGCTTTCAATAACATGGGATATCAAAAAGGTTACAGCAGCCAAGTGCTAAAAACAAATATAACTGCTAATTATTTTCCCCCTTTCTGATCTGAGTTTTTATTTATAACACAGTATTTTCAGATCTGCAAAAATGTAGTATGACAAAATCTTACAAAGGCGTGGAAAAAAAAAATTAAGCCCTAAACTTACTTTATTAGAACTTACTTTATTAAACTTACTGTACTAACTTTAGCACCTGAAATTCCCATCAAGGGAAATTAGTCATAACACAGTTCTTTACAATGCTTTTGGAGGATTTTGGCTGAATTACCCTTTTACTGTCCTGTCACATTAGTTTGGGTTCAGGTCAGGACCTTGATTAGACGGTTCCAATTTGTAAATGTAATTTGTAAAGGTAATTATAAATGATGAAATGTCAGTTCGTACAAAAAGTAGTTATGGAGTCCCACAAGGCTCTGCCCTAGGCCCCTAAATTTTCATATTATATATGCTCTCTCTGGGTTCAGTTATCTAAAAACATGGAATCAGCTTCTACTGTGACGCTGATGACACACAATAAAATATTTCAGCCAAACCAGATGATAAACTTAAATAAAAAAGACTGATGATTGTATAAGAGAAATAGAGTGGATGTCACTCAATTTTCATATGTTAAATTCTGAAAAGACAGAAGTTCTTTTACTAGGTCCTTAAATTGCTAGAGGCAAACTTTCAGGTTTAACGCGAGACTTTTCTAATTTTTCAGTTAAACTTTATCCCACTGTCAAAAGGCTGGGCATCACAATTGACTCGGATCTGTCTCTAGATACACACATTGGAAATATCACTAAAATAGCTTTCTTCCACCTTAGAAACATTGCTAGACTTAGAAGCGCACTCACACTACATGATGCAGAAATACTCATACATGCGTTTATCACCTCAAGACTAGAGTATTGTAATGCCCTGCTGTCAGAATGTTCCAGTAAAAACTCCAGTTAGTCCAGAATGTGGCAGCTAGAGTCCTCACTAGATCTAGAAAATTAGATTACATTAGTCCAATATTATCCAGACTTCGCTGCATATATTCTTTCTTTCCTTCTTTATCTCGGGTGTTACCCAGAGGAGGATGGGAACCCCTTTTGAATCTTGGTTCCTCCCAAGGTTGCTTCCTCCTGTTTTAAAGAGTTTTCCTTGCCTCTGTCGCCCTCGGCTTACTTACTTGGGGCTCGGACCTGGATTCTGTAAAGCTGCTTTGTGACAACAACAGTTGTAAAAAGTGCTATATAAATAAAACTGACTTGACTTGACTTGACTTGGTTTGTAAACTCATATGGCTGAAAAGTGAGGTCTAGTCTGAATGGGGCTGACAGCAATCAATCTTGGGTGTGCATACTCTACGTTACCCCTTATCAGTTACATTTATTTCATTGGTTGGTTCAGTGATTATGAGCGCAATTATCTTATCATTTTTGTCCCTCAATAAAGCACAAGAAAAACTTGTGTTTACTCAGGCAGTCTTTAGTATTACACTGCATTTTTTCAGAAACAAAAATTGTGTTATCAGTCTTATGAATGAACAACCTTAGAGGAGATCAATAAGGCAAATGCTTTTTTTCTGCTGATGTTTTTTATTTCATTTTTACTGAAGTAAGGTAGCAGTATTTTGCTCTGGAAACTACAGATACTACAAATACATTCAAAATTTAACTTCCTCCTTGTGATCATGTGTGGACAAATTCCCCATTACCCCTGCTTTTTAAATACCTTTTCACCTTCTCAGAAGCCCAGATCTGAGAGAGGAAAAGCTGATCCCAGATCAGCATCATGAGATATTATCTATATAATCAGACCTTTTCCTTTTTTCTGTTTTTTTTTTTTTTTAAAGAAATCTCTCATAGGCCAGTGACAACCATGTTGAATGATCTCCTTTAAGCCTTCCTCAGCATGAGCCCC
Source organism: Hepsetus odoe (assembly GCA_017165825.1). Classification (NCBI taxonomy): domain Eukaryota; kingdom Metazoa; phylum Chordata; class Actinopteri; order Characiformes; family Hepsetidae; genus Hepsetus; species Hepsetus odoe. The sequence goes on along the minus strand of CM029375.1, from coordinate 7,538,206 downwards.
TGCCCTCAGTTCTCTGTGAGCCTTTGTTCTCCCTAAACCAACACTGCAGAGCCCGACCGACCTTTTGACCTTTTGGCCTATTTTGAAACGAGGCGATTTTGGTAACGGCTGTTTCGTTTGGTTGCTGGGAGATGTTCATTTCTGTGGCATCTGTGTCTGGAGCTCAGATGTGGTTTGTACTTTGATTGACTGTCTGTATACGCCAGTCAGTTGCTTGTGTTCAGTGGAGGCAGCTTGCACATTGTTATGCTCAAAGCTGTGATCTGAAACCAAAGCTTTTATTAATCCCAAATCTGAGCTGATTCTGCTTCAGCTGTTTTTCATCTGCTGTCCAAATTTCCATAGACATTATGGTGTAAAAATCACCCTTGACACTTCCACACCAACACCAATTGTAAACAACGCTTCAATGCTAGGCAGGTAACAATTTTGGTCCCATCAACACAATAAATGCAAAAATTACATCTATACAATGTCTTTATCGAAACTTTGTACATAACATTTTGAAACTTAACAGGAATTAATTTGTTTCAAGTTGTCTAATCAGTTTATGTCTATCCATATCTGACTGTATTTTCCAAATTGTTCCTCCTTTATTGGTGCTTCGCTTTGCTCCATTTTCCATCATGTCTTTATTAAAAAGCCCTTTTCCAGTAGAATCTCACTGGAACATCCAAATATGTCTGCTTGCTTCATATTAATGTAAACATTCACAAAAATAGTGCATGTTCTCTAAGATCTCACCTCGGAGCATCTTCATATATATCTGAGCTTCTTTAAGGATCAGTTAAATTCTGTTAAAAGACCCTGTTTTTTTCTTTTCACATATAAAAGTGTTTTTTTAAGTAAAAAGTAAACCTGTGAGATTTGTTTTTTTAAATCCTCTCTGGAGTGTCTTCTTAGTGAAATCATTTTATTTCTAATATTATTCAGGCTGCATTTTTTTTGCCATCTTTTAAAAAAACTTCAAATATAGAGATATGTGAAATCTGCTATTCTATTAATTACCCTGCAGTGATTCACCTTGACATTATTATTATTTTTTTTTTTTTTTCAAATTTAGGCTTAATTTAATAATAAACCAGTCACATAACAAAATAACATACAACACAGCCTAATACTCATCACCCAGAATGGGTTATACCTGATGTTCACTGTCACACTAATGGTCTTTGATAGCTGATTCAGCCAGATTTTTAATTTGATTTGTACTGCAGTGCTTTAGGGAAACCCTAAATAATCCAAAGGAAATACCTAGGTGGCTACATTTCAGGTGTATATCTTGCAGTGTATATCTTTCATTGTAAGCTGAAATCGGAGCTGCACAAAGGAAAAACAAATGTCACAGAATGAGCCAAATCTTCCCGCATATCTAAAGCTTGCCATTTACAAAACTTCCCCATAAACTCTATAAACTGGCTAAACCATAGTGCTGTTAATAAGCATGTGACAACACACTTCCACTTTATAGCTTGAGTAGTTTAGTGCTTGAGTGTGTAAGATAGCTAGAATCTTCCAGTGTGAACTCAGTGTTTGAGCTGGGAGGATTTTGGTCCATGCTGCTCTCTGTGATGATGGAAAAAGGTCAGATGGAGCTTGGCAGGACTTTTAAAGCTTCACTAATGTAGTCTGCAAGGCCACAACATGGGGTTTGGTGCCTGTCTGCCTGCGATAGTGCCAAGGGAATCGGTGTAGCAGGCCGAGGCAGGTCCTTCCTGCCTTCCCAGCTTTTAACCCTTTTAAAAGCCTTTATGTGGATCCACACTTCAGCTTCTCACACTCATACTTATGATAACATACAGATTAGTTTCATTGTAGTGGGCAAATAAAACTGGGGCTGGGTATGGATAAAAAGGTACAAAATATTAGCTTATTATAGACTTGGGACCTTGAGGTTAGAGGAAGTGTGCAATATCTTACTAAGCAAAACTGCATATATGCATTTTAAAAACAACAAAAATTTTATTGAATTACATAACATGAAGTAATCATGTTATCCACTGATGTAGCCATAGTTACATTTTCTATTTTGGCCATTGCACCCTTAATTAGATGCCGAAGAATTGCACAATATAAAGGGTTAAACCCCAACTCTTGCTCAGCATGCCCCATATTTCTGGCGCCCCTCTACCACCATGACATGAACTTCTGTCATAGAGAGAGAGGACGTTTACCTCTGCCAGTTTGTGGCAAACCATTTACTATCCAGGCCAGGCCACTCATAGCTGGTTTCTCCTGCTGGAATCTGGCACATGCTTGGACTGTCTGGACTCTGGAAGCACTCAGGCTTCTGTTAAGGAACTGCAGCCAGGATCCAAACAGGCAGACAGATCAGAGCAATGCAGTCAGGTTTCACAACTTTTCCATACAGACTCCCGCTCTTTTCTGCTGTTGCAGCAGTAAAGGCCTCAAACTAACAATGTGCTATTTTGTATGTGTTTATAGCTATGGTATCAAAATATGTATTTATGTAAATGAAGAAAGATACCCCCTGGCTACGTGAAACAGACTCTGCTTTGAGAACTGTGCTTTAGCTGATGCTTAGCATTGGACATGATAACAAAACTGCAACAGGTTCTATTGGTGATGCTTCTCTATGCAGATTATCCAAGCTGTGTGCATTTGGACATTCAATGCTTGCACCTTAAAGTTGCCTTTTCATTAACAGGGGGTGTCTGGACATACAATGACTTTGAGACTTTTGGACATAAAATATTCTGTATATTACAACAAAACCAATATTATAATGCCATATTCCACAAAGATTGCCAAGCAAGTACAATTCAAAAACACAACAGTGTACATATATATATATATATATATATATATATATATATATATATATATATATGTTGTTCATGTTCAAATTTGATGGAGTCAAGTACATATAATGCATTACTTCAATTTTTACTTCAAATCACCAGTACAAAGTGAGTGAGACTGAGGCCAGAGAAGAATAGTGTGATTGTGGGAGATGAGATGAGTGAAAGAAAGCAGCAGATTTAAGATGCAAACAGGACGCTTGGCTTGACAGATGATGAATGATAAGGCTTCTGCCATTCTCTAAATGATCTCAAGCAACTCCCTGCCCCTCTTCGCCATCAGTCTCTCAACCTGAGCTTCTACCTCTTGCCCCGTACTCCAACCCCTTATTAAAGGCATCATGAGAACAAGTCTACCCATTGTCCACCCCCTAAATTCCTCTACTGCTCTTTCATAGGGACCTGTTAGCGCCCTCTGCTCTCTTCTCCCCACCCCCAATTGTTCTGCTGTCCCTTCAGCACGCCCCGAACCAATGTAGAGGTTTTTGTCTTGAACCTCAAAGAGCGGCCTTGTTTCACAGAGGTAAATAAACGCTTGTATGAACCCAATTTAATTAGGCCCCACCACTTAACTTTGAGGCAGCGTTTGTAAAGGCCAGGTGCTCAAAAGGGCAACATGGATCTAGATTGTTGTACCCTAACAATCTTCATTACAACAGAGCATATTAGGCTGCAACATGAATGAAGACCTGTTTATCTTAATCAGATAATTCATATAATAGAATACACATATTATAAAACAAAAATTTGATTCAGTAAAGTGGGCTGTGAAATGCACATTTATCTTTGAATTGGAAGTTATAGTGTGTGTGTATATATATATATACACAGTACTGTGCAAGTTTTAGGCAGGTGTGGAAAAAATGCTGTAAACAAAGAATGCTTTCAAAAATGAAAGTGTTAATCATTTATTTTCATCAATCAACAAAATGCAGTGAATGAACAAAAGAGAAATCTAAATCAAATCAATATTTGGTGTGACCAACCTTTGCCTTCAAAACAGCATCAGTTCTTCTAGGTACACTTGCACACAGTTTTTGAAGGAACTCACCTGGTAGATTGTTCCAGACATCTTGGAGAACTAACCACAGATCTTCTGTGGATGTAGGCTTCCTCACATCCTTCTGTCTCTTCATGTAATCCAGACACACTGGATGATGTTGAGATCAGGGCTCTGTGGGGGCCATAAGAATTGAGGCTGGTTTGAAGGCAAAAGGTAGTAACACCAAATATTGATTTGATTTTTCTTTCTGCTTCACTCACTTTGCATTTGTAAATTGATAAAAATAAAACAATCAATATTTATATTTCTACATTCTTGTTTACAGCATTTTTCTATTAATTTGCCTAAAAACTTTTGCAGAATAGTACTGTGTGTGTATATATATATATATATATATATATATATATATATATATATACACACATATATGTATATAAATGTAATACGATGTATTGGTGTATTGCTACACAAATACACAAGGGAACTATATTTCCCAAAGTCTGATGATTTCACTTTAAAACAAATGTAAAAAATTTTATTATCTGTGTATTATGGGGCAGCGGTGGCCTAGTGGTTAGGGCGTTGGCCGGAGGATCGGGGGTTCGAACCCCTGTAGGTTGCCCTGAGGTACCCTTAAGCAAGGTGCCGTCCCTGTCACTGCTCCCCGGGCGCTTTCAATAGCTGCCCACTGCTGCACGGTGTTTGAGTGTGCATGGGCTAAATGCTGAGGTCCAATTTTGTTGTGGTTCATTGTCTGCTGTGCTTTGACCTCGCAAAGACAAGGGTTGTCACTTTCACTTATATATTATCTGTGTAGTATATATTATCTAATATATTTCTTATCTGTGAACTAGAAATAAGCCTAGTGACTAACTTTAAGTTAAAACATCAATTATATAATTTAAAGACTACAGATGATCTTCATGTACTTTTATTGTTAACAAACTATCTGTTGAAACTCCATAGCATCACAGTTCTTACTTTTTAGGGACTGATACTGTAGTTTTATTTAAGTTCAACTTAAGGTTCAGTTGCATTTAACAGATATTTAGTTGAAGTATTGTGGTAGGGTACTTGCCTATGGACCTTTGGATCACAAGGTCCCAGGTTCAAATCCCACCACTACCACCACTGGGTCACTGAGCAAGACCCTTAACCCTGAATTGCTACAGGGGGGACTGTCCCTGTAATGAGGACATGGAAGTCGCTCTGGATAAGAGCATCTGCTAAAGGGTATTAGTGTCTTTCACTATAATATACATAATTAAATTGGACTTTCACTGCAGTATAATATAATCTCATATAATGTTGAAATGTCATAAATTGATAAGTAAATATCCTTTTTGTTTTGTTTTTGGAACTGCTAATATCAAAGTCGCTTCACTGCAAGTGGTCACAGAAGCATCTCACTTCTGGCTCTGCTCCATGTGTTGTATTATTTTGGACAAAGTTCAGGCCCATAATCAGTGTTGTACAAATCATCTAAAAACCTCTGTTTAATCATAATCTCCACAACCAGCAGGATATGTATATGAAGCCTTAAATCTCTGCCTGAAGGCCAAAACTTGGACATAAATATGGATGAATGAGTTTATTTAATAGATGTCATTTGAGATGGACATGCCCTATGCAGCTGAGGCAGGCTGTAGCCTCTGAGCTCAATGTGAAAGCTCTTTCTTTCTGCTGGACAAGCTGGACCACCATTCTTTCACGTATGCTGGAATTAGAGATCATAATTAGGCACACGATGACAAGCTACCAAGGTTTCCTGACAGACATGCCGTTACCTCATACAACATCCACCAAACCTGAAATCTGCAACACAGACAGAGTAGTCACAATGACTGCAGTGGCTACAATGTGTGCACCTGGGTGGGCAGTCATGGGTAAAGTGCCTTGCCTGAGGGCACCATGTATGTGGAAGTGGGAACACATTGAGCACCTATTTGCACGAGTATTGCCCACATTTTCACACACAGCACACAGTGAAATACAAAAAAATGCAACCTCCACTTTTTACCCACACATAGTGTGCAGCCATATCCAGCAACAGGGGTGCAGTGATGGGGACAGTACTTGCTCAAGGAGGCCTCAGGGCAACCTACTAATCTGGGATTCAAACCCATGACCTTCTGATCCTGGGGCCAAGACCCACAACGCTAGACTCATGTATGATTCATGAAGCTGAGGTATATAATGCTGTGCCACTGATCTTCTGCATAGTTTGTATATTTTCAGCAGAATATTTATAAATAACATATTATAACTAGTTTTACGTTTACATATACTAGTCCATATGTATCCATCCTGTTAAATAATGTTTGACAGACCATAGGCAAGAATTTTCACATTCACATTCACCTTTGACCTGAGGGCCCACACATATTTCTCACTGTCATAACTGAATAGCTAGCATTAACATACAGCAGCTGATGCATAATTTATAGTATTTACTGCATAATGAGCAGTAAAACTGAGGAAAATAAAGCAGATTTGCAGCTTAAGAGATTTATAATGATAACAACAAAATGTTGCTCAGTTGGATTGAGGAATGAGAATACTTCCACTTTTTTTGTCACTCATTTATTTTGGAATCACCCTGTTCCAAAACACCACAATAGCTGCTTAGTCTGTAATTTTCCAGACAGATAATGATGGCCAAAGTGAAGCTGAGTTCCACTCCATAAAGATATCCAGCATGAAGCAGTGCTGTCAGGGTGAGCTTGGAGCCTTTTTTTTAACTTTGATTTTGATTTTGATTTATGCATCCGATTTCCCACGACAGGCCCATTTTATGTTCTCTGAATGCTGTCTATTTAGACAAGGTTAAATACAACTAAAGAATTATTTAACTGCATAAACTCATATTTCACAGACTGTTCTAACTGTGGCTAGGAGTTCTAAACTTGAAACAATAGAAGTTATTACATCAAAATATAAGGGAGATGAGTCAGCCCACTTCACAATGCCTGTATTGAAGGCACAATGAAAAACATCAGAATCCCTTTTCACAGTATCCCACAAACAGCAAAAAAATAGACATGCATTGTCTTTGTCATCAAATAACTTTGTACATTCAAAAATTATTTTTTATTTTAATTTCCACCCCATTCATCATCAAATGTTTAAACAATGAAAAGTAAAGCTATGATTATCCAGTGTAAGTGTAAGAAGAAGACATTCGACAGAAACGGTATGTAAAATGCTAATCAAAATGCATTCACTGTGCTCTCTGGTTTCCTGGCTCGTTGCTTCTGAACTTGATACTCAGCTGTGTATAATAGAATGTAACTCTGGGGCCTTCATCTCTGTCATAAAGAGCCTGGCAGGTGTAGATGCCTTCCGCCTCAAGACGCACCCTCTCTATAAGCAGGGTGGACGAGTTGGTGGGCAGGGAGGCATCCCCTAGGGTGCTGGCCAGCAGCAGTATCTTTGGTCCCAGGCCGTAGTTATAGGCAATGGCCTCGCTGTTGTTTGAGCCATTTTTAGAGAACACCCAGATGAAGAGGGTGGGCATGGAAGCCCCGCAGTGCAGGGATATGGTGTCGTTTACCCCAGCCTCTGCTTGCTGATGGATGTAGGCAATGTGCTCAGGGTCAGGAATCTCCAGGCCTAATAATAGGAATGTAGAGAAAACATTATTAATAATAATGATGATAATAATAATAATAAAATAAGTAGAAGAAAAAGAGGAAGAAAGAAAGAAGAAGAAGAAGAAGAAGAAGAAGAAGAAGAAGAAGAAGAAGAAGAAGAAGAAGAAGAAGAATAGTAAAAAGAAAAAGTCACATTTGGAAGTGTATGTCATTTTAGTACTCTGAAGGGCAAAGTTGTATTGACATCATTACATTCACAGCCCTTCTTCATTCTCTTCCTCCCCTAAGAACATAAACCAGCCTCTTTTCTACCCTTAGGGTAAGATGTCCCTCCCAGCACAGTGACTATAACATACATCTACAATGGAACTGATTTACGTACAGTTTACTGACTGCCCCACCAATCGCTGCCTGCACATGGACACAATGTTTTAAAGGCACAGTGAAGTTATTTGAAACTCTCTCCAGATAAAATGTTTGTTGATGAAGAGAGAGAGAGTGGTATTCATTAATGAGGTTCTTTCTTGCCACTAGGGTATAATTCTACTCCTGCTAAAGCAAGAGTTTGTTACATGAGAACACAGAGCTTATACACAAGCTTTGGCCACTTCATGGCATTTTATGCCCTGCATCTTGTCACACATGAATATCTGATCCCTGAGTTTAAAGTGTTGGTAAACATTCTTTCAGCATATGCTCATGGCTTGTGCCTTAGTAGTTTATAATTAGAGACTGTATGCCATCTGTTCCTCTGCATCAATTCTTACCCCCCTTTATTCCTTTCACTAGAGGTCAGGATTTCTGCAGGACCTACACAAAGCAGCACAAAGCTGACAATATATGATTGAATCATTCTAAGTATAAGCATTCACACTAACTTGATGGCAGTGTCAAAGTGGCATGTTAGTATGTGTTACACCGATACGGATGGGTCATGCTCAGATGGATTTTTTTTAAAAACAATGTAAACTTAATAACTTAGACACACACTCCTTGATGGTAGGTTTAGAGACATAAACCTATTTGCTGCTTCAAAGTTTGTGGGAGTCATTCTCTAGTCCTTCATCTGTGGTCCATTTCTGGTCATGGTATGCTAATGATTTAATTTTTTTGATTGTTTACTTTTCTCACACAAGCTGATTCCATTGAAGAACAGGGCGAGACCATGAATTACCTCCTACTCATTAAGCACAAAAGCAGATGCACTACGTTCTATAACTGCCAGCCTACAAAGTACACCTATAAGTAGACCTGATAGAAAAAAGAAGAGTTTTATCTTCCAAATTAGGAAATCTTCCAGAACCGACAGTTGAAAGTGCCATCTTTGATGTCAGCTGATGAACTTCAAAGATTTTTTCCAGCATCTTATCTGCTTTAAAGACACTTGGAAGGTATTTAGGTGGAATGACCATTACCTTGTACCCTTTTAGGTTTGTAATCTTGATTTTAGATGATTTCAAAGTGGAAGTGGTCACGCTAAAATCCTGAAACCCATAAGAGTCTGCATCAGAACCTCAACTGCTTCCACCACCACCCAGGGAAAAGAGATAGTTTCCTGCACATTATTTGAGTTTATGCTACTGAAACGTATCTAAACTGTATGTTTTATTTACCACAGTCCGTAATAAAACAGATTATACTAGGTCTAACGAGGCATTGCATTTTCTTACATTATGGCTCCTTACCGTTTGCCAGAAAGAAGAGAAAGCAAAAAAGCGGAGAGAAGCACATAGCTCTTTCCAGCTGCGTCCCCATAGTGCCACAAATTGCAGGAAATGCTGATAGCAGATCTGCAGACTATAGAAATGTGGAGAAAGACTCTGAAAGATCAGGCCAACCATCCAAATAGGCTGCTGCTGCACACTGAGGGAACAGCAAAGGCGTTTGCTGAAACTATACCTGAGATGAGTTTTAAAAATTTATCAACCATTACCTCTCAGGTGGTACAGACCTTTTGGTTTGTTCTCACTGACTCTCTAACTGGGCAGATTCAATAACAAGTATAGCTCTCTCTCTCTCTCAATAACCAGTGATACTGAGAGGTAGTGCAGAGTATCATGATCATCATTTATTAATGAGTGTTTAGAGAAGAACAGCCATCTGAAATTGCAGCAGGCTGCAGCCTACCTGAAAGCAGCACGACTATGCAGTTTGATCACATAGCACTTTTGTATAAGCTTCTGTTCATCATCATGACTCTTCAGAATGCAATACTGCTGAAAAGTAGTTTTAAGAGCTGCTTTCCTGGACACATCACATAGTGCTGGACTAAAAGGTCTAGTCTCAACTGTGAAACCTGCTTTAAAGTTCATTCCATTTATACACAGAATTACAATTTTATAAGGTATGCAGTAATACAATATTCATTGTTATCACAATAAAACTGATGAACAGAATATTCACAGAACATTTTGAAAGGCTTACTAAGTAGTCTGGACATTTGTCCACAAGGGGGGACAGTAAGCATTTAAGACTTGCTTTAAAGTGCACAATAGTATGTTCAAATATTTTGTCCTGGAGATTTGGAGATAGATCAGACTGTAAGTATATCTGCTTGCCACGATGGTGATATTATTTTTTATTATATTATATATTTGCCATGAACTTCTTCCAGTGCAGTGAAATAACATCAGTGCATGAAAATACATCTCATTCACTATAACTAACCCATAACTTGGGTTAATTAAATTCAGTGTCTGATTGTTTACCAAGACATTCTATCATCTACATGAATTAGCTGAAAGGGTCATCTAAAGTGAAAAATGACAGTGAAAGTGACAATTTGTCATCATAAGCATACAGCACAGCTCTTAGTGAGCGACAACTAAATGCATCTTCTACATGTTGCCCATACGCACCGTCCAGCAGTGGGCAGCTACATTCTGTCCCCAGAGAGCAGTGATGAGAACAGTACTTTGCTCAAGTGTACCTCAGGTCAACCTGCTGGTCTAGGATTTGATCTCAGGCCGTTATGATCCTGAGGCCTGGTCCCCAACCACTAGGCCACTGTTTTGTTCCAACTTCAACCTTAACAACACATACTAAACTAGAGCCAAACTAATTCACTTGTATTTTACTATTTTGCTTAGTGAAAAAGCTGTTTCTTATTCTATTTATATTAAGATATCTCTTAATAGATCTAGTTTAATTCTTTTAAAGAAACTACATAGTTTCGCGGAATTGTAGACTGCCTTGGGATACTTTTAGGCCAAATAATGAAGTCTCTGGCTTTAGCCACATGGATGAAAATGTGGTTTTATAGAGTAGAAGGCTATCAAGTTAATTGTTAAAGCTAGATTGTTGTTAGTCTTAGTTTTATATTTCTAAGAATTCTTATTTTTGTCCAATTATTCCCATGTCTAATACAATTTTAGTGCCAATTTTCCTTTCACTTCCCTGAAATCATAATCAGTGGTGGACTCAATTTTCATCGCACATAATTGATTACAGGCCTAGTAGGTATTATCAGCACTGTCTGACTGTACTAGCCAAATGCATGTTCCATGACAACGAAAATGTAATTAGGGCTCGATTTAGAGCAATGAGTGGCTTGGTGGTGCAATGATTGGTACCGCAAGAAGGCTCCGGGTTTGATTTCCAGAATTGCAGCCTGGGTCTTTATTTGTATATGTGCTTATCATATCTCTGTGTTTTGCCACAAAAGGTTCTAAGATGGATTGCTTTAAGGTGTTTGTGTAACTGTCACTTATTTTACATGCACACTTTGTAGATGTACAATTGCTGATTATAGCCTGTATGAGGGTATAGGTGATTGCTGACAAATGTGTGTATAGCAACTGGTAGTTTAAAATCTAATTGTATACTTACAATAAAGCAAAATAGTTTACAAATTACCTGATGAGTGCAAGAATACGGAAAATGTATAGATTATGTTAATATAAAATATAATGCATTATATCATAATACAATGCATAATAAAACATTGTATTTTTGCCAATATAATACATTGTATTGTAATATCCCAACCCCGCATGCATATTTACTTATGCGACTCACAACACTCAAATTTTTAGTATCTAATTGTTTTTTTTTTGTTAGTTAGTTTGTTTTTTAGGCATATTTTTTTAACCCTCATATGTTAAATAAAGCCATGTGATTTTGGGGGCATTTGATATTACAGGTTGCCGAGAATATTATATGGACCTCGGAGAAGAATACCCAATACCCAAGAACCATTTTGTGCATTAAACCTCAAGATCTTGTGCGTTGGTCCACAATTCAGTTAATTGAACCTACATGACAGTTTCATTGTGGGTAATGAATAATTCAGCAGAAAGCCTTAAGATTAGTGACTCAGTAATTAGTTGAGGGTTTATGGGGTAAACCTTACCTTAGGACAAGAAATTAATAGGGTTTGAACACCTGTGATCCTTGGACCATTAATTATCCATCATACATAAAGACATGTCTACCAATAACAGATGCTATACGGCCCTTTGTATTGTGGATCCCAGGTTAACGAACGGAGCATGGAGAAGAGATGATGTGTAATTTAGTGGGATAAGTGCCTCTGGTGGAGCCAGGCTAGGCTGGTTGAGCAAATTCCATACCGGTGAAGCACATCCCTTGTTAAAGCGGCCCCTACCCTGTGGAGCTCTGCGCTTTTTTGTGCTAGGCCCTGGACACATCTGCTCCAGCAGACCCATGGGCCAGGGGAGGGAGGGAAGGAGGAGAGGACTGGAAAATGTGAGTAGTTTGAAAAACAAAATGTTTTGGCTTTAGAGGGGGGGGTTAAATTGGCTAACGGTGAGAGGAGATAGGACTGGAAAGAGTTGACTGCATGGGGCAGGGGAGTGGAGTGGAAGATATTAGAGAAACCTTTGAGCCTTATCTGGGGCCTGTTTCCTGGGTAAGAGCTTGCAGGTGTGGTGCCCTTTAAAAAGCAAATCTGGCTTGGTGAATGTTGTACCGGGCGGCGGGGTTCTGGCACCACATGAGAAGAGCCTGTGATAGCAATGAGGAGGAGACAGAGGCCTACTCATGTCACTGCTTCTCCAGCAGCGTAGGCTGTTTCATGTGATCCATACTGTCAGTTCAGATAAATGGAGGAAAAGAATAGTAGAAGTAAGATACACAGCAATCACTGGCCTTGATTAGACATGGGAGAGGACTCAAGATGGAGAGATAGTGTTGGTGAGAGGGGAAGAGAGAACAACAGAAAGCATGTTTACAACAAAACTGCCGCTGATATTCCCACAGGCCTTAGGTCATGTTTAGTGATTGCTGCGGCTTGCCTCGGCTGGTAGCACTGAGGCTAAATTATGAAAAGTTGGATCTGGTAGATATTGTTGTTTATTCTTGGTTTTGAAAGCTTTTTTTTCTGTGTGAATGGTTCTATTGTGAATGATAAACATGTGCCAGATACAGTGTGAGTGTATGTGTGTGTGTGTGTCTACTATCTGCACATAGATCTGAGGCTTGTATGTGGTTAATTTGCAGTACTGTTGTGTGTACCTCTGTAGTGTACCAGTGTAGGATATTCAAGCTGGCATGCCAATTCAAGCGTATAGGCCCTCTGTGCATGTGTGTGTGTGTGTGTGTGTGTGTGTGTGTGTGTGTGTGTGTGTGTGCGTGTGTGTATGAGAGCGAGAGAGAGAGAGAGAGAGAGAGAGAGAGAGAGAGAGAGAGAAAATGTGTGCATGTTTTCCAGGCTTCTGTTGTATTTTATGTTCTGTTACAGCTGTGAGAACGCACGGACACATATACACAGCACCCCTGGTTTTTCTTCAGCTGATACTTGTGCAAGAGACCACACAGCAAGGAGGTGGAAAGAGGCCTGGATAAAGGGGGAGAAGGAGGGGTGGAGACTGCATGTACAGTATGTTACAGTTCCATCAGCACCAGTCTGCGCAGCTGCACACCATAGCACTTTCCCCACACATTAGCCAGTTTTCAATATTCAACCCATCTGAATGTTTGGAATCTCTTTTCAGTGATACTAAGTCATCTAAATATTTGCTGTTTTTCCTATAATAGCTTTAATAATAAAATAACTTCAGTTAGACACCAGCTAGTACTTTTAAATGCTTTTTTGTAAAGTTTTACAAGAATTTATTGTAATTTCTTATTAATTTATTATGGAATTGTCTTCTGCTCTGTTCTTCATACTAATAGAACAGAATTTTCCCACATCTCCCTACCAATTATTGCATCAGAAGAATCATTTTCTACAACCTTTCTTCAAAATTGCAAAATAAAGGTGACAAAAAGTGAATTAAAGGAATGATTTGGCAAAATAAAATTACACATATTTCCACTTCAGCCTAGGTGGCGTTGATCGGCCAAGTCTTGTCAGGAGTCCAAATTTTGTTTCTTACGTTCAGGACTGGAGCAGTGATAGTACTGTTGCCAACCTACGTTGTAAATACATCCCCAGAACTTCCATCAACCCAATAAAATTATGTTTTGTTCTTCACTAAAGTGCTGCAGACTGCTCAGTGTGGGTTATGACACAATATGACTTACTGGGAGCTATAGAAATAAATAAACCATCAGACTGCAGTCAAGCAATGTGAGAATCATTTTTAGAAAACATGATCTGTTTTCACAAGTCAGATTAGGAGTAGGAGTGCAGATCTATAACCAGTCCTGAAGTTGTATAAAAAGACTGATGATAGTTTGTAGCAGTGAAATTTTGTTGCTCTGCCTGACCAGGCTTAGAGAAACTTTGGAGGTTTACTTATGGAACAGATCTGGATGACAATAGACTTTTGTTAGTAATTGTTAGCCTCCAGAACTAAACTAAAAACACTAAACTTGGAAACCAAACTTGCACATGCCTTGCCTAATTGACTACATATGTGGTGTGTAAATAAGATTTTCACCAGAAAATGTCCAAAATAAAATTTTTTATGAGAGTTTACTTGCATTTGTCTTTGGCCTAATTGTAATGAAATGAAAAGTTCTTCTTCTGTTCTTTCCACTCCTCACCCTCAGTTATTCCTCTGCTCTCAAATTCCAGGTCAGATGCAGTGAGTTACTGTGTGCTGTAACTTTGTGCAGCTCTCTGGTGGCCCACTGGCCTTGGGACTCAGTCTGTGAGCAAGGAGGGATGACAGCAGGACAAGCAGAGGATGAGAAAAAAGAGGAAGCAGAGGCAGCAGGGTAGATAGGAGAAAAAAGTGGAGCTTTTTTTAAGCTTGGCCAGTGTTTTGCTTTCAAATGAGGTTTGAAGGATTACTGAGGCTTCTGATATCCTGAATATTGCTGCATTATAATGTAACACATTCTGCGAGCAGCCCGGTGAGCACTTATTCATGAACCTCTCTCATTACCGTATCCACCAAGAGACCTTGGCTTAAACAACTGCCTTGTGCTTATTGTATACACAAACCACATTTAATGCTTCCAGTCTACACGCTACATGAAACCCTCTGCATTTCTGTATATAGCCTTCTTTCAGCATGCTTGATATGTTTGGCTGGAGCCAAAAGCAGTAAGGTAACTGCAAGAGGCTCCTCTCGGCCCTCCTCGGTTTCTTAATGATGGTAAGGAGGAGGGGGCTGGGGGTGCAGGCTTGCGGCCTGTCAGCGGAGTGTGTCGGGGTTATGAATGGATGAGCTCAAATGCTTCTCAAAGTGCCGTGGATGTATTTGTGGCCCGGCCAAGTGGCGGACACACTAGAGTGAGTTTTACAGCTCAGCTGACCTGCCGACGGGAGAGAGGGACTCATGACATGGTTGTGTGTGTGTGTGTGTGAGAGGACAGGAGAATGCCCAAGTTTTGGTGGAAGGAGAGTGCAATTTATATCAGGGAACATGTATCTCTGAGCATGTTTTTGTATATTTTCTGAACAACAATAACAAAAAAAAAATCCTCTGAGAGAGAGGAAATAAATACATAAATAAATAAATAGGTTTAACTTTGCAAAACCCTTCTTTTAAAATAAAATATTTACAAATATTTTACTATAAAAATACATGAATGTGTCTTTTTCAGGGGACATTTTTTATGCCCTTTTAATTGCAAAAAAAAAAAAAAAACAGGTGACATAATTAACATGCTTAATGTTTTCCCAGTAGTACCTAAACTTTTGCATACATGTCTAAGTGTATGGCGCAATCTGTGTGAGTCAATATAACACTATGGAAAAACCAAGTGTGTGAGCTGGGGGTGGAGAAGCTGACCAGGAAAAAGGTAGCTGGGGAGCGGGATGTGAGTAGGGCCAAGGCCTACTGCAAACAACATGTGGAAAGGCTCTGGCCTCTAATGTAGCATGGAGCGTTTATGCACTAAGCTCAGACCCCTCCGCTGCCCATTAGGAAGCAGCCGCAGCAGTAGCGGCCGTGACGGCCTCTGAGGACCCCACTGCCTCGTCTTCTGCTTCCTGCGTGTCTTAATCCCCTTCTTCCTACTCTGCTCAGATGGAAAGACTCTCCAAGGCCTGTTCCTTCAACAACTTGCTTTCAGCTGTTTAAGTGTGTGGAAGTGCTTACCCACAATGCTCCCTGAGCAGGTGGCCCCTTACAGACTTCTTTTGTTTTTCCATGCCATGCCAAAAGAAGCAGAAAAAAGTGGGGGTGGATTATGAAAAAAATGACAAGGTTTTTCTTAATTTGTATTATATTCTGGCACAGCACACTCATCTCTCACACTTGCCAGATCGTTTCTAGAGTAGGCGAGTGATCCAGAATGGGATATCCTGTGCCTTTGCTTTGACATGCTTCTCCATGTGCTGGATGGCTCAATTTGCAGTTGGTGACTCAACACCAGGAGCTCCTTCCAGAAGGATACAAGTGTAAACATTTGGTGAAAGGCCAGACAGCACATTTGACCTTTGGCACATTCTTTACGCATTTCTTGCATTCTCCCTGGCCTGCTCCGGAGCTACTTTTATGAGACCACAGAAGCACTTTCTCATTCAGAAGGAAAAAAGGGGTTTCTGATCTCGTTCTGTGAATGACTTCCTGACCCAATCTGGTTTCGCGCACTGATGTTAATCTCTTATCTTTCCAAGCCAGCATTCCCTTGTTCATTTTGTGTCCCCAACTGTGGTTCAGCCTCATAACCAGTGCACAATTATGCACAATTAGCCCTTACAATTGTGCCTCACTTCTGTGGATTCCATGGCCAGAATGTCACAGGGAAAAGGCAGCAGAGAGATTAGAGTCAAAATCTGGAAAGAAGGGTGTATATCTCTGATCATGCAAAGATTTGATTCTTTGGGAAATGATTCACTGAATCATTACAAATTGCAACAAGCAATTTTTTCACCAGGCAAGTAGTTGGTAAAGGGACATTCCAGCCTTAAAATAGTAGCTCATTCAAAATCTTCAGTCACGTCACAGAGCCACAGTGTGAAACAGTGATGTTTAGCAGCAAGGTGCAAAGGATTCAGTAACAGTAATAAGCAACTGTGCAAAAAAGCAACTGTAGTCAGTTCAGTCAGTATAAATATAGATTGCTTGGTGTGCATTCAATTAGTTTAAATGTAAATGTCAAAATCAGTTCTGTTTAAGATGAGTACATTTTCTCTCTCTTCCAAGCAAACAATTTTTAGATCACTGTTCAAAATAAGAAAAAAAAACAAAGAAATTAGAACGAACTAACTTTTAATCCCTTTACAGCATCTGCTACAAGATTTCAGTCACTAAAACAGCTTTGGTTCTCTTTGGAAAGGTCTGCATATATCTTGTGGAGAATTCCTTCCACCTTCCTTAAAAGCTTATATAACCAATGGGAATAAAGAAATCCAATCATCTACCCCTAAAAAATGCTAAATACTAAAGACATCTTTACTCATAGACTTGACCATTGGATTAGTGCTCAGTCATGCTGCTATGCACAAACACGTAGGATGCATATACCTAGAAACATCCCTGACAACACAAAAAAATGTTTGCAGGCCTTCTCGGTATGCTGTGACTAAGCAAAAGTATTAAAGTAAAAAAAAAAACAAAAAAAAACGTATATTTGGTTACATATCCCTTGATTACAATAACCGCTTTAAACCTGCAACCCATTGACCCATTGACCACAAATTCTTGGTTTCTCCTTTAGTCATGGTTTTATAGGTTTTTCCAAAACATATTTCAGAACTTTATAATTTAACACATATTGATGTAAATACTTGAAAATATAAGCTGAAAATCTTTTCATTCATCTCATATTCATCTCTTGACCTCAAACCCAAATGTCTTCAGTGCATAGCAAATACAAATGAATAAAGTGAAATACTTCTGGAGAGGACTATATATGATTACTAATTTTGGATGACAGTTAGAGTGAATATTTATGTCATATGAATTAGCCTTAGCTTCAAGCAGCTGAGCATCCTCTGCAAAACATTCATAGTTTTTTCTTCCATCTATAAAATATATAATCAGGAAGGTATTTCCTTTTATTAAGTAATAGTGTAGCAATTGTTTTCATTTTTGTCCCCTTTAACAAAATGTTATTTATTCATTCATTTATTATCCACTTATCCTAACCAGGGTCATGTTGTGTGCCAGTCCCACTGAGCGAAAGTCAGAGAAACACCCTGGACAGGTCACCACATGGCAGACAAACACAGTCAAGCCAAGAAGCAATTTAGCTCTCAGTTCATCTGACAAAAATCAACTGAGAGAACATGTAACCTCTACACACCTGTGAGATGACAGCACTAACCCCCACACCAGTGTTTTGCTTATAACTCTAATAGTGTGTCTATACTGTTCCATGAACAGTGCAGCTTTTTATGCGTTAATGCTTGACAACAGAATTCAGCTGATGTTTCCAGTCATAAATGAGTGTGTTGCATATTCTTAAGTAGAACCACTGACCAGCAAGCTAACAAATGATCGAGTTAACAGTTAATTTCCCAGGTTACTACATTTACATTTACAGCGTTTAGCTTATCCAGAGTGACTTACATTTCTTAACTACAGGGACAGTCTCCCTGGAGCAACTTGGTGTTCAGGGTTTTGCTCAGGAACCCAATGATAGTAGGGCTGGAGATGAGATTCAAACCTGCAGTCACTTTTAGGCGAGTGTCCTACCACTAGACCATCACCACCCCTACATAAAGTACAATCTCAGGAAAAAAGAAACGGGAGTCACTTGTGTACCTTCAACTGTATTTAGGAAAGGTAATTCCACCATATTCTGCAGCAGGTAAATTTTTAAGGTGGGCTGAAACATATAATCCATTCCAGCTCCAGGCTTACTATTAAACTTTGCTACTATACAACATTTGTTTCTGATTAGGTACAAATTTGCCCTGTATTCCCTGAGAAAAATCTGTCAAAAACAGGATCTCATGGACCATGGTTTAACTTTACAGGCAATTAAACTGTACCTTGCTGAACCAAAAATGTACCTGTACTGTACTTAGTTTCAGACTGTGTCCTGTCCTGTACATTTCAAATAAAAACTGCAATATTATGCACTACTCAGAAGTCCCTGTTTTTGTTTAAGCTGCCCTTAAATAACATTAGCAGTTTGGCTCAATCCAAAACTGGATATCCACTTTCATATTGATGCTCCATAACGTATATGTCCGTTCTGTAGTGGATCTGGAAAAAGAGGCCTTCAAAGACTTCTGAAGACATCCAGTGGCCTTCTCCCCTCCCCTTCTCCCCTGGACCTGACAGCTGCAGAATGAGCTCAAGTGGACTCCAGACATATCAAGGACGAGCTCAGCATGAGAGTCAGTTCATATGGCCGCTCAGCCTGGCTGCATGCTTTTAGTCTTAGTCTCTAATGGTCTGGGGGTACAACGACGGAAGGATCACTAAGAGTGGAGAAGATAGTTTCCTGCTGTTGGCCAACAGTCATATAAAAGAGTTACAGAGTTACCCTTAACTACTTTGTGGACAAGGAAAATGATCTTGGATAGTAACCTTGAATGTCTGTGAGTTTTCATCAGTAGATTTTACCACATTTATTCACAGAAAAAATTTAAGGGAGATTCCCAAGACTGGATTCTTCAAACAGACCCACTCATCAGCACCACTGGAAAGGGCACATGTTGTGTTTTGTCTCTCTCTCTTTCTTTCTCTAGATCTCTCTCTCCCTCAATGAGAACCAGACCATGTTTCAAACCAATGGCAGGGTCTAAATGACACTATGATATGTTTTTCTTAACACTTAGGAGCGCAAACAAACACATGTGCACATACACAAATGAGTAAACAAATCATTCGGAGGAATGTCTCTGAAGGCTACAGCCACAGAAAATGCCCCTCCCTCAACCACTCAGGCTTTTTCCCCTCCCCTGTTACCATATTCGGAGTTTGAGGTACAAATTTACAGACCTCAAGCCATTACGCAGCTTTTGATTCACTTTGCTGTTTCTTTTTTTTTTTCCTTTTTGAAAGGAAAAGACATTATAGCATTACATTTTCTGAAAAACAAACTTGAACCCTGGTGTGCCTCCCCCATCTGGAAGTGGTAGAGGCCTTGTCTGAAAGATAAAAACGATATGAATCGCTCCTGGCAAATCTAACAGCCAGTCTGGGATCAATTACAGGGACAGCATTCTGCATGCTGGGGTGGGGGGGTGTTGGACCTGGAAGTCCAAACAGTTTGCCACAGTCTGGTCCTGAGGACAAACACACATACACAAACACGTGTGTACTTACATGCATTGTAAGAAAAATAGCTCTGTGCAGCCTGTAAGATGATTAGTACATGTGCGTGGCCTGGTTGTGGATTATCTGTTGCCATGGGCAAGTAATAGGTGCCTATGGGAGTTTAGCACTTTCTAGTAAAGCTGGCCAGAAAGGCCATATGAACAACACTTCTGCCAAAAATCAATACAAAAGCTCCCTCTTTCTCATTCGGAATCCCCTGTTATCCCTCTCTCTCCTACAGTCATCCATTCTTCCACCAGTCCAAGCTATAATTTGATGCAGAGGCACAGCCTTCGCCTGTCCCCAAATGTACAGCTGTGGCAGATGCTGATCTGTGCAAGTATGACTGCTGCAAGATGTTTTGCTTGTGACTGGCACTTTCACGCTTAAGATTTGGCCAAAAAGAACACACTTGGAGAAGTCAAAAGATGCATGAGGACATGCATGGAAACTCCAGCAATCCGAACATAGAAACATCTGCTCAACAGCCTGGGAGCAGTGCATTGTGGGAAGGCTAGTGGGGGTAAATGAAAGGAATATGAACAGCAGAGAGAAAAAGCAGATAAGGCAAGAAAGGGTGAGAGAGAGGGAGAGAGAGAGAGAGAGAGAGAGAGAGAGAGAGAGAGAGAGAGAGGACACTAATGCAGTCCAGATTGCACAGAACTGTTACTGTTCAAACAGGGCACATCGCCACATGCATGTTTGTTGGGCCAATATTACAAAAAACCTGGAGCAGAAGGAGTCCAGCACTAATCATGTATTCTTATACTAATCCTCAAAAACTGTCAATATGCATATTAATTATAAAGTACATCCATTCCATTATGCTCAAAGTTAATTTTAATGCCCTATTTGAGTCAAAAGAGATAAACATCTGGGCATTATTAGTTTAAAAACTGCCTCAGATGTCCACATTTTCTCTGTACATTACAGCTGAATTGTTAACGTGAAATAATTATATATATATATATATATATATATATTGGACATCTCATAGCTGTATAAAGCAGCACAGCAAGCTTTTAAATAACTGAGTCCCACATTGGTGCAGCGATGCCCACTTGATGGAGTTAGTAAGTCATTCATGACATTGTTTACAGCAAGATCTAAAGGCAGCCACTGAGTCAGTAGTGTGTTAGTTTAACCTCCTTCCACAGCTTATTTAGGCTCCTGTTCATGTCTCTCAACAGCTGGAAGAATTTAGTTGTTTTAAAAAAGCCCTGTGCTGCCATCTAGTGCCTATATTAACACAATACCCATAAGTGAGGTAATAGCAGGACAGTTTGTATTTTAAAAGTGAAAGTGACTACTTGTCAACCACAAAGTAAACCACAACGAAATGCTTTCTCTGCAATTCACCCATACACACCGTGCAGGGGTGGGAAGTTATTGCAGTAATCGAGCATTGCAGTAATCGAGACGGGATGTTATAAAAGCAAGTAATTCTGCATCCTTCAACGAAAGAGATGAGCGGAGACGTGAGATGTTTCTGAGGTGAAAGAAAGCATTTTTCACAACTGTATTAATGTGAGATTCAAATGACAGAGAGGGATCGAATATAACACCTAAATTCCGGACAGTGGGTGAGGGGGTAACAAGAGCATTTTCAATAGATACACTGAAATTTTGTAGTTTAGTGATGAGAAATTTGGAGCCAACTAATAAAAGTTCTGTTTTGTCAGTGTTGAGCTTGAGAAAGTTAGAGGTGAGCCATAGTTTTACGTCATGAATACAAGCTGTGAGCGGCTGAAATGGAGGTGGTAATGTAGATTTGGGTATCGTCAGCATAGCAGTGAAAACTGAGGCCATGGTTTCTAATAATATGACCGAGAGGGAGAATATAAATTATGAATAATATAGGTCCAAGAACAGATCCCTGAGGGACACCCTGTTTAACCGGAGCAGGAGATGATCTGCTGTTATAGAGGCGGATGAATTGCTGTCTATCAGTGAGATAAGATGTGAACCAAGAAAGAACGGTACCAGAGAGCCCAATGGCTGAAAGGCGGGAAAGAAGGATCTTATGATTGACAGTGTCAAAGGCAGAGCTTAGATCCAAGAGAAGGAGGATACTGAGGGAACCAGAGTCAGCACTGAGTAAAAGGTCGTTGGTGACCCTTAGCAGGGCAGTCTCGGTGCTGTGGAATGGACGGAAACTTGACTGAAACGGCTCATATAAATTGTTAATTATTAGATGTTCCTGCAGCTGAGTAGCTACAACCCTTTCAAGGAGCTTTGAAATAAAAGGTAGATTAGAAATAGGTCTGTAGCTGCTCAGATTGCTGGGATCCAACGTGTTATTTTTCAAAATAGGTGTAATTGCAGCAGTTTTCAGGCCCAGTGGCACAACACCAGAGGAGAGTGAACAGTTTATGAGATGGGAGATAGAGGCAGAGATGGCAGCCAGACAGGATTTAAGAAGAATCCTGTTTAAAACACAGCCATGCAAACAACTGGATGCCACAATGTTTAGTTTACTAAGTGATAGTGGATAAAGAGAACACGCTTCTGCACATTACTTAAGACTTAAAATAAGTCTTATTTATTGAAAGGAACATTCAAAAACAAGCAAAAAAAAAAAAAGTCAAATGTGGCCTGAGCAAAGGACAAATTATATTTTATATTATTCTATTTTATATAACATTATATATATATATGTTTTATATTATATTTATATTTGTGCCTAGTTAAGGCGTGTATGCACACATTAACAGACTCCCACCTAGAGGGCAGTTTAACATCTCTAATCCATCTGATTTACAAGTCTTTGGACTGTGGCAAGAAACTGGAGCACCCAGAGGAAACCCGTGCAAACAAAGGGAGGCCAAGTAAACTGCCCAGAAAATACCCAATGCGCCCCAACAGGGAACTGAACTCAGAAGCTTCTCAATGTGATGCAACAGCCCTAACCATTTCAACAATGTGCATGTATTTTTAACTAGAAAATCAACAAAACTTGATTAAAGTTACTAAGTTATTGGGGCAGTGGTGGCCTAGTGGTTAGGGAGTTGCCCCGGCATCGGAAGAATGTTCGATTCCCTCACCAGTAGGTTGCCCTGAGGTACCCTTGAGCAAGGTACTGTCCCCGTCACTGCTCTTTCAATAGCTGCCCACTGCTGCACGGTGTTTTAGTGTATGGGTTAAATGCAGAGGTCGGGGCAGTGGTGGCCTAGTGGTTAGGGAGTTGGTCATAGGATTGGAAGATTGTGGGTTCAAACCCCTTACCAGTGGTTGCCCTGAGGTACTGTCACTGCTCCCCAGGTGCTTTCAGTGGTGTTTGAGTGCATGGGTTAAATGCAGAGGTCAGGTAGCCTAGTGGTTAAGGAGTTGCCCCTGCATCAGAAGATGTTCGATTCCCTCAACAGAAGGTTGCCCTGAGGTACCCTTGAGAAAGGTACCGTCACTGCCCTCCGGGCGCTTTCAATAGCTGCCCACTGTTGCATGGGTTAAATTCACTGTGTGCTGTGCTGTGACCTTGCAACGACAAGGGTTGTTACTTTCACTTTTCATTTTTCAATTTAAGACTTCAAAACAAGCTTATCTGCATAATGTTCTGCTAACCCAGCAACAAGTGAAAGTGACTATTCCCGTCATTGTGAAACACAGCACAGCACACAGTGCGACACAACAAAATTAGATCTCTGCTTTTTACCCATACACACATACGTGTAGCAGGGGGCAGCTATTGAATGTGCCCAGGGAGAAGTAACTGGGACGGTACCTTGCTCAAGGGTACCTCAGGGCAACTTACTGGTCAGGAAATTGAACCCATGATCTTCTGATCATGGGGCCAACTCCCTAACCACTAGGCCATTGCTGCAAGGATGTCCAAGCCAGTGCATTTCTTTTTGCCAGTTCCAAGCCCAGATACATGGGAGGGTTATCCCAGGAAGGCCAGCAGGGTATACAGATCAATATGTGGTCAATTAAATCGGTTTCACAACCACCACCAGCACTGTTAGCCGACAGGGTCCAGGTGGAAATTGGGCTGTTGTTGGTCTAAGCAGAAAAAGAGAAGGAAAACATGTCCTGGAGACAGGAGGAAAGAAAAGGAGAGTGGAAGCAAGGGTGGAAACTTTGAATGTTGGCAGCAAGAATGATGGGCCTGACAGCCAGGAGGAAAAGAGAAAGGTCAAAGAGGAGGTTTATATATGAGCTGAGAGAGGACATGTAAGCAGTTGATGTGAAGAAGGATGATGCAGAAGACAGGAATGGAATGAAATGGATGATCTGCTATATCATCCCCTAATAGGAGTAGCTAAAAGTAGACAAAAAGTTTAGTCACTATAAAAGGGCCTGGTTTCAACATTTGAAGTGACTTACAAGTCACAAGTCATAGGAGCCCAAGGGGAGAGAACATCCCCTTTATCAGAAATACCTAATTTACATTCTACTTGCTGAATACTCCATAAGATCTTCTGACCACAAAATGTTATTTGGGTGCTGTATCCCTCTCATTCAGCTGAGACTCAGAATGCTGCTATGCGTGGTGCTGCTATGGACTTTAAGCAGCTTATCTGGATTGCTGCATCAGTAGCAGGTTAAAGGGTTCATATCAGGTTCATATAACCAATTGTTACTTGTTCTTTTAATAAAAGTGGATGACAAGGTAAATAAACATTTATCATTTTTTTTACTCCTCTGTCCACAAATTCAAATTAAGCTGTAAAAACAGCTCTTTTGAAGAAAATTAAACAGATCTGCTTCATGTTTAATTTGTTGCTTCAACCAACAGTAGCAGTGTAGCTGCACCCATTTTACATATATCAGTCTTCAAGGCACAGTGGGCAGTCAAAGGGATAAAGAGAGGTTGGGAAATGGTCATGTAAAAATGATTTGTGACTATTTTGGTGAATGAATCACAGAAGTATTATAACTGGATTCATGATAGGCAAACAAATGAAGGAACATGCCCTTTAAGGGTGCCGTGCTACTCACAAATACCCAGCCGAGGGCAGTTCTGTGATCTGAAATTTACCACTGATGAAAATGACCAGTATGTGGCAATTGTTTCAAATAAAGTGCCTGACTGTGGTGTTTTCTGAAGCCAAAAAGACAATGAACATCGGCACAGGTCAACTAGTCTTTAAATGTTCAGATTTGAGCTGATTCAAAACCTGCAGGTGGTGGCTTTGGATATGTTCTACTGAAGGAGCTTCTCTTGTACTTCTGCTGTGATAGCCAGAGCAGGAAGGGATTCATGAATTATTCAGAGATTCATTAACCACACACAATCTCACATTAGCCCAATTATCACTGGGCTAATCAACAGGTAGTTCAACAGGATTGGGTCAAAGGAGAGAATTGGAAGCACAGGTGGTTCTACCCATTACATACCTGCTGTTTACCATGCACATTTGGACATACAATAGATATATGCACACGGTGCAACAGTAAGGCTATTAGCTCCATATGTGTGTCTCTTGTGTGCGTGTGGCCTGACTTCTCTGTAACAGACACAATGGTAGGGGTACTGTTGTCACCACGGAAACCATTAGTTGCTTGGCAACCGACCCATCAAGCCAGACTTTGAGCGTGGCATCTAATGATGAGATTCCAGCAGCTCAGTGTTAAAATACATCCGCTTTCTGTGTGTGTGTGTGTGTGTGTGTGTGTGTGTGTGTGTGTATTTGTGTGTCTGTGTGTATTTGTGTGTCTGTGTGTGTATTTGTGTGTCTGTGTGTGTGCATGAGTGAGAGAGTGTGTGTGTGTGTGTGTGTGTGTGTGTGAGAGAGTGTGTATTTGTGTATGTGTGTATGTGTATTCCTAAGTGACTGAGTAGGTGGTTTGAAGGCTGAGAGAGCATCAATAAAGTATTGAGAAATGATTTAATAAAAAAAGGCTACAGATTGAAGGCATTGAAAGGAGAAAGGACAGAAAAAACAGGCAGAAGGCTTGCGAAGGCAGAAGGAACAAGCTGAATGGCCTCTATTTTAGTGTTACTGCCATGTTATGAGTAAGTGAGGGCTCCATTAGTGCACGGTTACATGAACTTTGCCTGGCTGTGAATGCCTTCAGTTTCTCAGAGTGCTCCTATGCCCAACAGTTATCATTCCAAAGACATTCTTCACTGGTCGAAGGACCAACTGCTGCACCTCACAATTGAACCCACGGGCTGATCCAAAGAAAGAAAATAGTGTTTTAGACAGTTAGCAAGTGTATTCCATAAATCCATTCCAATTATTTACCTGATTTACAGCTCCTTTGTGGGTGGATGGTGTATAATTATTTGACATGATAATACCTCAGAGAGAGTGGATTGTTTGGAAAGTTTCAGAGATTTCCAGAAAAAACAGTCAGGACAGAACCTTTCTGTCTTAATCTTTTTTATGCCATTGAAACAAGACCAAATGTAAACATATGTCCAATCATTTTTTGAAAACAAACACCTGGGATTCAACAAGGATTGAAACAAGGATGAAACAAGGATTCCAGTTGTCAGTCTTCATACCCTCTTAGAAAAAGAGCTATTACAATGTTGCTGGGGTGGTATCTCTCATTTCACTGGAGTATCATCCTCAGAATATGCCTTCAGTACCTTTAGTGAGGGAACATAATTCAACTATGGTATACTCCTTAAGGTGGACTTACACTGGGATATAAAAAGGTGCACACCTGCCATCTTTCCCTGGGAAATATAAAACATTTATGGAAAAAACTGGAACTCAAAATCTGTGTTGTACCTTTGATGGTACATTCACACTGTTTATACCTTGTATTACTGCACTGTACCTTTTTTTTGACAATGTATTCTGAAACTCTTTGAATTTCCATTTATGGTCTTTCTGTTGGTATTTAAGCAGGAAATTACAGACTGTATCCCATTTTTTGTTTGACTGCAGCAGTTTGCCTTATTCATCAAGCTGTGCAAAGTGCGTCACCCATATTACTGTGTGTGATTCAGTTCTTTATAATTTCTGAACAGAATAGTGACACTGACATAAGAGTGGCACAGAGGTACTGTATGTATGATGCTGGAATGAGTGTGACATGAGCAGTCCATGCTGTTTTGCACACATTTGTGTCTGTACTAGGATGAGCCACCACCCAAAAATATCTATCTGATCAGAAAATAAACAGATCAACACTGAAGCAGCTTGTTTCTAACAAACTGGTCTGTGTATACAGTATTGTGCAAAAGTCTTAGTTTAGGGAATCACCTTGTTGGTGCAAATATTTGTAGGGTATATTTCCCATGCTGGGTAGATTTAATTAAAGAAATGAGAGCAGGTGTTTTAATGTGACAGGCTGCAAAGTGTCCAAAGATACAAGGTGACTAGACAAAGGGGTTCCAACTACTCAGTGCTCACCAGTACAATAATCACCAACCTTATCATCTGTAATCATCTGCTCCTGTTTCTGCTTCATGCCTTGAATTAGATTGCTTTTTTATGCTTGAATGATTCGTAGTTAGGTCAATGTGGCTACAAACAACAATCCTCTGAAACTGTTCAGGTACAGGGACTGGACTAATAATAAGGGCCAAAAGTGTCCTTCAGTTAGCTCAAAGAGCTAGTGTTCAACAATAAAACTGAAAACATAAAATAAAGACTGGAAGCAAGATAGACACAGTTTAATCCATCCATCCATCCATCCATCCATTATTTTAACAGTTTATCTTAAGTAGGGATATGAGATCTGCTGTAGCCTATCCAAACACTCATGGGAGAAAAGGTGAAGAAACACCCCAGACTTGTTGACACTCTATCTCAGGACAGAAACACAAACTCACTCATACACACACACTCACACCCAGCAAATTAGTATCTCAATATTTGGCTTGTGGGGCGAAACCAGAGAAAACATTCCACACCTATCAAACCCAGGACACCCCAAGCTGGTAATTGTGTACCCATAAGCTTTTATTGTGAGGTGACTGCATCCACCACACATTTACATTTACGGCATTTAGCAGACGTTCTTATCCAGAGCGACCTGGTGGTTGTGCCAGAGGTGGGATTTGAACTTGGGACTTCTTGAGCCACAGGGCCATAGGCAAGTACCCTACCACTAGACCACTGCCACACCACTATGCCCACAGTTAAACACAATTGTATTCAATCAGACTCCATTCAGGGTTACAGGGTGTACTGGAGCTTGTTCCAGGGCTCAAGGGAAAAGCACAGAAATAACATACTGGTCGCCTGTTCAACTAATCATGTTGCAGTCATCTGTCGGTAGGAGTCCAAGAGATAGCCAGGAATGTTAATAAACATGAAGGACATGAGGTTTTGCTGAAAGGAAACCAAGATGTTTCTGACTGTAGTAAGAAGCCGTATATAGGAAATCTTTTATGAAGTGTCTTTGATTGTGTTCTGCAGACATAACTTTCCTTGGAGGACATAGCAAACAAAACATATCAGCTGACTCCAAATAGAAGCAATGTTTTGACATTTTTGTTCATACGTCAAACTTTAACACTCCTGAACAAAAGAAAACATGGTTATTTCCATTCATTTAACACAGGTTTCATGCAGACCTAATGAAATTAAAAAGGATTGGATTGGAAGTAAGCTCACTTTACCTTGTACTATCAATTAGGCTAAAGGCACTGTCGTAGCTATAACTAACTCTCAGCTCTCAAAAAACATAATGAAACACAGTATTGATCTAGTTTGTGAAGACATGAAATTATTAGTTTTTCCCATTCTGAGGCCTTAAAAGTAGCCTGTAGACAATAAAACTACAAATAACTATGCATCATGTTCAAGTTTGATATTCACCCTATCAACAATTTAACACTCCTCAATTTAAAACATGCTATCATGAAAACTTTTATCAAAGTTTTGAAGATCATATGCATGAATAAAGAAACTTATTATATTGAAACTTGAAACTATTTTAGGAAAGAATTTAATATTTAATCTAATATATAATATGCATCTAATATGCAAACCATGAAGCAACATATATATTCTTTTGTTTGTCTTCAAAACGGTGCCACACTAAACCCCTTTTTCTCTGCATTTGACTCATACACCATGTATAGCAGAGTGCAGCCATATCCAGTATCTGGGAAGCAGTGTTGGGGACAGTATTTTACTCATAGGTTCCTCATTGCAACCTATGGTTTGGCACTCAAACCCATGACCTGCCTATCATGAAGCCTAATCTCTAAACACTAGACCACCACTGCCCAGATAGAGAGCATTTTCAGGCATGTTTTCAGCAAAGAGACCCCAACCCATAGAAACAAAACACAGGGTAGTATATTTTTCCTCTGTTCCAAGCAAGCAGATATTTAAATAACTTATCTTGCCATCAAGATAAACAAAGTACAAACAGATGTATTTCCAGTGCTGTCTTAAGCAAGCTGTTAATATAACCATGGCTGCATCCCAAATGGCATAATAATGCACTAAACAGTGTGTCAAAATATTACACAAGCATTTCACATGCACTCATTGATGTAGTATGTAAAGTATAGAAGTGTATCACTTGCAGGATGCAGCTTTTGTCTTTTGGATCGATCCACAAAATTGAACCATGCCAGAGCAATGTGGAAAAGATATGACTAAAAATACAGTCATTAAAGTACTTGAGTTTATCTTTGATGAAACATTCGCTGTGAAGACGTGTGCGCCACTGGTTGCCATACTTTTATTCTTTCCCCAGAGAAAGAGATGTGTCTAAAAGCATAAATCTACAAATCTCCTTACCAAACTCCTCCTCTGTGCTTTCTTTCTCTGTTTTTGTGCACTTATCAGTTAGGGCATCCACTAAGGCAACAGCTATCCAGCGTTTTAGCTACACAAACTTGGGAAAAACACATGGTGAGAAATGGAAGGAAGCTTTGTTTTTCCCCTCATGTATGTGGTCTTTAAAGGGTGTGAAATCCACAGACTCTCGATATCTCGATATTCATTTACCACAGAATTCAGAATGACAGCATTAACACACACAAAAACACCTTTCATTAATTGTGTCAAAGCCTTTAAAAGGCAGCATCCTGTGACTGAATGGAATGTAAAAAATTATATTAACCAATAAGACATTTTCTACTACATTTTTTTATTCCTTGAATTGGTACTGATTCAGAACTCGGCTTACAGCTAAACTCTTTTACACAGCATCTAATGCATATAATACAGTTGTGTATTTTATGCAGTATGAGCATTTCATAATAGACGTCAGCAGTTTTGAGGTTGCTCATTATTGTCTTGCCTTGTGACTTTAATGTGCTGAGATATGGACCCCCTGGATCACAATGATTCAGGACAGTGTTTCTGCTTCCACTGCTAATAATGAGGCTTCCAATGTGATTCTTCACTGCTGTGAAACTCTCTAATAACTGCATTGTCCCATAGAGATGCCACTATAATCTTTACTCTCCTTCTGCTTGCACTGTCACTCTGGGTCTGCATGTTATTGCAATTTTCTGTATAAAACACAAACACAGGGGGAGCCGGCCCTCCCTTGAGGATGCCTCCCTTCTAACAAGATTAATTAAATCTGTGAAAGACAAACAAGGCAACACTCCTGCCACACCACATGCACCCATGCAGGGATACACACACAAACACACAGATGCGAACTTGCACACATAAACTGTGCCCTCAATCACCTAAGCCTAATTAATAGTGCTTATTAATTACTCAAGTCATGGATTTTGTGTAATTAGATGTTCTTTCTTCCAAGTGACTGTGTTTTGCCATCTTTTTAATCGTTTGTGAATCCTGATGCGCTTGCCGGACTCTTTCAGAGCTGTTTCTGCTTCTTGCCTGATGCAATTAACCTTTGGCTTTGAAAAAGTTGGACTCATTTCAGATTCTTTTCATATGGTTTGAATGTGTTTCTCACACTTAACCACCTCCCTCCTGGATCACATACATCCACTCCTTCTTTATATCATTCTCTCGCACTCTCTCATCTTGTTATCCAACTCACTCACTCTCTCTGAGGGTAAACCAATTTCCATTCTTGTTTTAGTCTTCAGATCTTTGCCAGTTGCCATGACAACACCAGTCTCTCTTTCTCTCTCTCTCTCTCTCTGTCTCTGTCTCTCTCTTGCTCTCACTCCTCTTTTCTTTCTTTCCACACACCTTGGGATCTTTTCATTCCCTGCTGCTTTTTCCCCTCTCCTTCTCTTCTCTTGACCTTCCTCCACTGTCTTGTTTTCTTTCACTTCATATCCTGTTATATTCCTCTCTCTCTTTCTCTCATCTCCACGCTTAATTGATATTGTCGCAGTCAAAGCAAAATAGTAATGGGGAGAGAGAACAAGAGATACAGAAAGACAGAAAGAGAGAGAGAGAGAGAGAGAGAGAGAGAGAGAGAGAGAGAGAGAGACAACAGGATAGACAAAAATTAGAGAAATTAAAAGGAAAGAAGAGAAAGAGAGTAAGCAAACAGTTGAGATGACATAACCAATATAGAGGATGGAAAGCAGAGAGAGGAGAAAAAAGGAGAAAAGAGGTGAAAAAGGAAATATCAGTAGGAAGAGAGGAGAGAGAATCAGAAGAGAGAGAGAGAGAGAGAGGGAGAAAGAAAAAAAGAAAGGGAGTGAAAAGGGTGAAAATAGCTCTCAGGGAAATAGAGGAGAGCAAGAAATAGAGGGGCAAAAAGAAAAGAAAGTGAGAAATGGAGAGATTAGACTAGAGCGAAAGAGAGAGAAGAGATAGAAAGGAAGAGACAGGATTAAAAAAGAGACAAAGCATGTGTCCCAAATATGTCTCTCGCCCCACGCAGTGCTTCTGGCGTCTAAACGATTTGCACTTAGAGGAAATGATTAGGGCGTCTCTTCGTCCCATTCAAAGAGAATGTTTTTCTTTCCCTCCTTCAGCTCTCATTCTCTTTGGGCCAAGGCTTATTTCTTACATGAAAATGAATCAAATACCTCTGTGAATGACTGCAGCTGTTTGATTTGTTGTGTTTATAGACATACAGGTGAATACACCCATGATGAAAGCTGCTCCGATGCAGCTTTTAAAAGAGCATTAATAAGAGCTGTTTACTGGAGCTCTTTTGTCCTCCTCAGATGCCCTGGTTTTTTAACAACTTGCTTTCTCAACCACATCAGCTCTTACCTTCCTCTCTCTCTGTCTCTCTTTCTTTCTTTCCCTCTCTCTCTCTCAACTCCCTCCCCCCAGGCACTGGAAACTGTAACACAATACCCTGTCTGGGAAACAAAGGAAAAAGGCTCCGTTTCCTAAAGGAATATGAACTTGCAATTGCTTGAGTTAAAGGTATTTAAAGAAAGCTCTGTCAGTTTACAGAGGCATGTTTAACTTAGACTCCCAAACAATGGAATTCATTTTACATAGCTCTTACACAAGCCCCTCACCCTCCTCCTACAATACACTGCATAAAACTTTTCTCTTCAGCGTGATTAAAAGATGATATACACCCCAAATTTCACCATGTTACATCATGCCCTTTTAATTATAATAAAGGCCTGCTGAAAAAGAAAATATTAAAACTCATTCACATTACAGACTGTAGCTATTTATATGCAAAATTCAATACAAGAAATAGCCCAATGTTTTTATAGGGCTCATCTCGTTTAGTTTTCAGACTTTTGGTGAAGTTTTTCTGCAAAAGTAAGATATGGGGCTAAAACTAATCTCCAGGGCCAGTACAGGCTGCAATGAAAGAAGGGCTTATGACATTCTAAGGGGCTGTTGGGGGCTGTTTTAAGATGATTTGCAGCTAAGATGGCACAGTAGGCACAGTAGCACTGTCGCCCCACAGCGAAAAGGTCCTGGGTTGGGTTACCAGCCAAGGGAAATTACACAATCCAACAGGCATTGCACTGGAAACCATACCACATCAAAGAAAAAAAAAAAATCCTAAAACTATTCTGCTTTTTTTTAGAGGTGAGGGTAATCCATGACACTAAATCCAAGTTAGCAAGAAAGCCTTAAGCAGACTGAGACAGCTAACTTAGCCACATACCTCAGGCTTCTGATATGCACTTGCAGGGCCACACAGAACCATTTCTACATTTCAGTACCGTTTAGAGATCACTGACTGGGATATGTTTAGGGAGGCTGTATTCTGCAGTGGCTTTACCAGCCTACACAACATCACTAATTGGATACATCATTCACTGCGTTGATGATGTTTCTGCATCCACGACCATCACCACATGCCCCAGTTTTAAAAAGTGGATGAATTAAAAAAGTGCATAGGCTAATAAGAACCTGTAACACTGCCTTCAAAGCAGCGAGCCTGCTCTGAGAACGATGTCATCAGAGCAGTAAAGCATGAAATTGAATTTTTTTTTTTCTGGTTATTTTTGCACAATAATTTATTATTGTTACTCCAGATCTCAAGAATATTTGCCCTTCAATCACTCTACCACTAAATACAGCATCTCATATAAGACTGTGCTCACAGTCAGTGCTGTCTCTGCTTTGTCATATGCACTGTATTATGTTATGTTGTAATGTATTGTTTGCTCTTGTCTCTTTTATTCTGTGAAATACTGTCCACTATGGTGAAGTTGCGTGCCATTTTCGGTGTTGCACCATGGTCTTGGAGGAATGCTGTTTTATTAAACTATATGCTGTGATAGTAACGAGAAATGAAAAAGGAGTAATGCCTGTAATATGGAGGCTATTATATAGCATATACCAATATATAGCAATTTGACTTTGCCATTAACAGAGTGTAATTAACTGTGCACATTTCCTGTGGTTGAATAGCCACTTTTGGGTCAAACGTTAAAAAAATCCTGGCTAATCTAAGTAAGTAAGGTAAATCTGAGCTGATGGATTTCTTTAAATGCTAATGCTAAAGAAATGTGCTTCAGTTCTACTCTGGGTACACAAAAAAAAGCCTTAATGAAACCATTTCCTGTAGCAGCAACATGTGAAGCTACTCACCATTTTTTTGTGCACATAAAGAACAACATGACCAATAAGGACCCAGCAGGTAAAGAACTGTATTTTTAATTTTATGAAAAGTTAGAACAGAGATACAATGCCAAAACTTACATGATACAAATAAATATTATTCATTAAAGAACACAGAACACCTTCTATGAATCAGATCAAATATCTATGTAAGGTGTAAAATATCCAAGACATGCCTTTTATTTAGCCATCTCTGAAACACTTGTCATCCATAGTGTAATGTCATTATTACATAGTAGTGAAGTGATATCAGCTTATCAAAGGTTTTTAATGTAGTCT
The DNA here is from genome assembly GCA_017165825.1 of Hepsetus odoe. NCBI lineage: Eukaryota > Metazoa > Chordata > Actinopteri > Characiformes > Hepsetidae > Hepsetus > Hepsetus odoe. Next base: position 7,504,078 of record CM029375.1, on the reverse strand, counting down.
TTTCATGATCTTGTGATGCTCTTTATCAAGGTCAAGGCAACTTGGTTAGGAAAGGTCTAATATTGTATATATTATTTGTTAAAGACTGATATATGCACATTATAAACCAATGTTTAATATCTCACACACATAAAAAATAACTCTAATCTAATGACTGTACATACATTTTGGCCTCAAGAATTTTCCAAATAAGAGGTGAAAGGGTTTCTGCAGTTACAGATTAGGAACCCTGACCTCAAAAATTAGTAGCAAACACACTTTTTTTTAGTAGTAAGAAGATTCATAACAAGAAGCGAAATGCCAATTTACCAACAAAGATTACTTGATTTTACAGTATAAACTATTAAACAATTCAGCATAAGTGAAGTGAAAGTGACAAGTTTTCATTGTGAGTACACAACACTGAAATGCAATGAAATGCAGCCTCTGTATTTAACCCATACACATCATCCAGCAGGGAGCAGTTATTTAAAGTGCCTGGGGAGCAGTGATGGGGACGGTACCTTGCTCAAGGGTAGCTGTAACACTAGATGGCGCTCTGCTCAGCTCTTGTGAGAGTACACCTGTTTGGTGTTGGGCTAACAGGTGTTCTTCATTTGGGGTTGGCTTAAAAAGTCCCCCCCAAGCGAGAGCGGAGCGTGGGTTTTTGTTAATCTGTATGTGTTGAGTAAGTTTATCTGTGTTTTGAGTTTCTGTGCACAGTTATGTTATTAAAGCCTTTACGTTCTGCAATGACCTCTTGGCTCAGCACTGATGTCAAGAACACAACACTGTCACCACCGTTACAGAAAGACCGACCACCAATGGGCATTGTGAGTCGAGAGGAGGAGACCAACCAAACCTCTCCAGCACGGGAAGCCGGGCTCATGGAAGGAAGTTCACCTCCTGGGAAGGGCTAAGGTGTCGCTACATGCGGAGGGGGCGAAACTGCACAGGTGACTTCAGAGCGAGTTCGAGAGACGGAGCTATGAAGTTGACTAGTTCCGCAGTAGATGAGGAAGGATCATTCAAGACATCTGTGAATGACGGAGGTTTGGCGCGAGCCATTACGCCAGGCTGGGAAAGCCACAGGTGAACGCGCTCCAGTCCGCTCAGTGAGGAGGGACTCCTGCATAAGCCTGCTGGAGAAAAGCGGGGTGTTGAAAACCGTGTTGGCATCTGTCAAAGAAAACAAGGAACCTGGGGGTCAAGGTCCACGCTCGTTGAGGAACAGGAGAAAAATGACTATGCCCAAGCTCATAAACAAGGACAATGTCCCTTCATGCCTCTTGTTCACGCCCACTGGAGGAGATGGTTGGGATCTCGGGATGTGTCCAGAAGCAGCCCGTCGGGAGAATACGACGAGGCTTTGGGGACTGCATCCAAACACCCATCTGGAGGACAGTGGTGAAAGCAGGGCATACTTTGGTGCTGCAAGGGACCAATTGGATTTTGTTTGTGTGTTTTTAACGTCCTCCTCTCTGGGACTCTGCTCCGGGTGGAGCAGGGTTCAGCGCCCCAAGAGTTGCGCCTTTTTGGGGGGGATTCTGTAACACTAGATGGCGCTCTGCTCGGCTCTTGTGAGAGCACACCTGTTTGGCACCGTCACCACCATTACAGTACATCAGGGCACCCTACTGTTCTTGGAATCAAACCCATGACCTTGCAGTCCTGGGGCCAACTCCCTAACCACTAGGCCATCGCTGCCCTAACATGCAATTTAAATAAATAAAAAATAATTAAACCTGTGGAGCTAAGGGATTTTTATGGTTACTTTATAACATTTAAACTTTCTTTAACATTGTATATACAATCTTAAGTATCAAGGTTGTAATAACCTCTGTTACAAAAAAGCAGAAAATTCTGAACCAGGACACCAAAAACATGCACCCAGTTCTAAGCTTTTCAAACTAATTATTAATTATATTTTTATTGTTATTATTAAATATTTATTTAAAGATTTTAATAGGCCGACATTCAGTCTTTGTGAAGGAATGGAATTATTGTGATTAATTAAAGCCTAAATATTTTTAAGCATTTAATGAACACTCACCTACTTCATGTTTCAGTGCAATCAGAGCTGAATCTGTCCAGTTTAGTTCTGGGTTTAATGCAGAACTTTGTGTAAAATGTTTAAGAAAAACATGGTATTGATATTTTTACTACTGGCGCCTTTTTACGCATTTATCTCATTTCAGAAAAAATAAACATCATGAAATGCACTCTCCCCTAAAGTTCTGTGAGTGGAGTTCTGCACTGATGGTTGGTCCCCTACTGTAAGTTTTGAAAATGAAAATATACAGTACTGTGCAAAAGTTTTAGGCAGGTGTGGAAAAAATGCTGTAAGCAAAGAATGCTTTCAGAAATATAAATAATGATTGTTTATTTTTATCAATTTACAAAATGCAAAGTGAGCGAACAAAAGAAAAATCTAAATCAAATCAATATTTGGTGTTACTACCTTTTGCCTTCAAACCAGCCTCAATTCTTATGGCCCCCACAGAGCCCTGATCTCAACATCATCCAGTGTGTCTGGATTACATGAAGAGACAGTAAGATGTGAGGAAGCCTACATCCACAGATCTGTGGTTAGTTCTCCAAGATGTCTGGAACAACCTACCAGCCGAGTTCCTTCAAAAACTGTGTGCAAGTGTACATAGAAGAACTGATGCTGTTTTGAAGGCAAAGGGTGGTCACACCAAATATTGATTTGATTTAGATTTCTCTTTTGTTCATTCACTGCATTTTGTTGATTGAGGAAAATAAATGATTAACACTTCCATTTTTGAAAGCATTCTTTGTTTACAGCATTTTTTCCACACCTGCCTAAATCTTTTGCACAGTACTGTATGTTGGATGTTACAAGCTTGAGGCAGCACGGTGGTGCTGTCACCTCAAAGAGAGAAGGTCCTGGCTTTGATTGCCAGGCTGGGAGGGTCCTTTCTGTGTGGAGTTTGCAATTTCTCCCCATTTCTGTGTGGGGCTCCTCTGGTTTCCTCCCACCATCCAAAGACATCAGGTAGATTGAACATGCTAAATTGTCTCCTTTGTGTGAGTGTATGTGTGAGTGTGTTTGTCTGTGTCTGCCCAGCGATGGAATGGCGACCTGTCCAGGATGTTTTCTCACCCTGTGAGACTTGTGATAGACTCCAGCACCAATGCAACCCTAATCAGGACAAGTGGCTCAGAAAATGAGTTAGTGAGTGAGTGTTACAAGCTTAAAAATCTCTAAAATAAAGCTGAATGTGCCTAACAAATATGAACATAAACAACTTCAAGCTTGGTGCTAACATAATGGCAAACCTAACATTTAGAATTGAAAAATCAGTATCATAAAATGATTGCAAGTGCTATTAGTATGACAAAGTATAAAATATTTTTACATGGTATATGTTTTGTATTTAAGAGCTACGTCTATTCTGGATTATATATATATTGTCTCTGAGAAAATTGGTTGGTAAGTTGAGTAATGTGTAAATATGGTTATAATATTATAAAGTTATTATATATTATAAAGTTTTATATTATAATATAATATTAAATATTATAAAGTTTATAGTTCTGAGACTATAAAATATTCTCTTTCTTCGTCTTTTGTCTGTTCCCATTAGGGGTTGCAACAGTGGATCAACCATCTTCATTTCTTCCTGTCCTCAGCATCTTCCTCCTTCAAATTATCTGCCTGCATGTCCATTCTCCTACCCTTCCTTCTCTCCTCCTGCTTCTAGACAGTCCTTTCTCCTCTTCTTTTTCTCATTTGGCCAACAGTGGCTCGACTTCTACCCGCACCCTGCTGACTAACAGTATTGGTGGTGGTCTTTAACCTGGGACTCAACCGATCCGGCATTGAAATCTGTATCATTATCCATGTATACCTTTGCCAAAGGTTTTGCACCAGACCCTTCCTGACAAAACCCTCCCCATTCATCTCCTCCCCGGGCTCGGGAGCGGCACCAAGAAATATACTGATGGGTTGAGACTCTATAATTAGTTTTAATTGTTAGTCTTAATTGTATTTGTAGCATGAAGAGGTCAAAGAGAATATAATGTGTAATTTAGCACTGTGTAACTGTTGTTTTTTGTTGTTGTGTTAAAAGTTAAAAAATTGCCATTTCTGGCCAAGGTTTCATGGTTGTGTCTGAGCAGGTAAGCAATCAGAAACGGTGCTGGACACTTTGCCTCCACGATTGGAGCTGCTTTCAACACTGTTGTATTACATTACAGGCTCCTCAAACTGTAGCTCACTGGTGCAAAAGCTCGCAAAAGCAAATTTGGTGGGATTTTTGGTGTGGCTGCTTGTAACCATTAACTTGCATGTTGTTAATGCATGTTGTAGCTGTGATTTTAGAACATGCCTTTCATTTTTTCCCACAGAAAAAAAGTGTTTAGGCCAATGACTCTTAATAACGCCAGTTACAGGATGAGACTAAGAAATCAAAGGTTCATTATCATATCTAGCTAGTGAATTGGGGGAATGGGGTGAGAAGGTAATGCTATTCACACCAATTCTCTGCTTTAACAGTACATTGGAGATATTAAACACAGTGCAGTATTACACATCTAAATGATTTTTCGAAGCTCTGAAAACTGGAGAAAGATATGTTTTTTCAGTAAACTGGATTACAACACTGGTTTATCCCTTTAACGAAGATTTCTCAGCTGCTGTTGTTTGCATCAGGTTTCTCATGTGCTGTTATCTGAGTAATTCACTGAGAAATACACTGATTTGCAGATTCTCGCACACACATCAACCTATCAACTGATCTTTTATATTAAGATAGATATTTGCTGTGATTCTGTCCAGGTCAGGACAGTGCTCCTCCTGAGGGAGATTTTCTGTACCAGCAGAGGGAGTGCTCACCTGTGAAATAAAGGGAGAAACTGAACGCCCCTCAACGCTGATCTCGGATCAGCTTCGACACCGGCAGCCCCTCACAGATTCATTCTCATTATTGCCACCACATTCCTGCGTGACATTTAGACAGACGAAAATCAAGCATCAGGCCTGTTATTTCATGTGGAAGTGGGCACAGAGAGAATAAAAGCCAGCACTGACCTGTTATTTGATTTGAAAGATGGGTTTGAGGAGAGGATTTAGTCAAGTACGGGTGGACTTTATATTTATATGGCTCTATAAAATAGGAATAATGAGGAAAGGTCCAAAACATCCAGGAAATTAAACGTTTTACAGCTTCAGGTTCTTCTTGTAAGTGTATCGAAATACCTTGATCATTATGTAATAGTAATAACAACATTAATAACACCATAATTATTATTGCCTGCTTGCAAAATTGATATCATTTGTGTGCATTTCGAATGTCCTAATATTTGAATTAATAACAAAACAACACAATAACAATAATAACAGCACGTTATAATTATGCCTTTGATATTACCATCATTATTTCCAAATTGAAAAAAAACAAAGCACATTTATTCTAAACATATTTACTAATAGTACTTATTTAATAAATACATTGCCTATTGTCGTTGCTGTTTTTGTGTTCTAATACAATTAATATATTACCTATGATAACAACAACAATAACAACAACAGTAACAATAATGCATTGTTATTATTGTAATTATTACTATAATTATTATTATTATGTGCAAAAAATCAGCCCATTGACAATATCAGCAGTATGTATTTGGGCTTGTTTTCTACAGTCTGGGAGATTTGAGGGAGAGAATGGCGGAGAAACGTGGCAGCTGGTGCTGCTAGACGAGTGTGCCAGTGAACCGGTGACTTGAGCAAACAGCGCTAGAGTGGGTGTCTGAGCCGTTTCATCAGCTGCCTGCGTGCGTGCGTGCGTGTGTGTATGTGTGTGTGTGTGTGTGTGCGCGCGCGCGCGTGTGTGTGTGTGTGTGTTGTGGTACCTAGGCTATGGTGTGTAACATGCACACAGCGTCCTGCCCTTCCCCGTCTCCAATTGTGGAGTCATGATCTGCTGTCTTCCCGGACACTCGTCTTCCGCCTCGAACCGAGCGAACAGGAGCACGCGAGCACCTCGCCTGTGAGCGGCAGCCGGGCGCTCGGGACTCGGCGGCGCTTCTCGCGGAGACCGCAGGGACCCGGGGCGGAGCGGCGGCGGCGGCTGGCCGTCACTCCTGACACCGGCCTCCCTTCCTCCCAGACGCGGCGGACGGAATGGGGTAGGCAAACGTCCACACACACACACACACACGCACACACACACACACGCGCGCGCGCGCGCGCCTAGCCATTTGTTTTGGACCCCTGAACACAAACATGTTAGAGTGAGTGACAGACGCGTGAGTGAGGGGGGAGGAGGAGGGGGGCGCTGGACGGCTCGCCTGAAAGCTGAAGGAGCGCGCGGCGGCGACGTCATTAGCCTACTGAAGTTAGCTTCCTCTGCTAACTGGCTAGCTAAGCTCCTCATGCGATGGAAGCTAATGAGCTGACGAGTGAAAAACATCAGGCCCGTGTGGGACTGAACGACAGAAGGTCGTTCTATCGGACGTTGAGTGCGTTGGTTTCATTTTAAGGGGAACATTAGCTCGTTAGCAAACGTGCAGACACTTGAGGGATTCCGTGTAGAGCTATGCTACCAGACACTCCAGCGATTCCTGCCTCTCAGTAAAAACACTCAAATATCACACACACTTTTCACTATCGGGCTCTTGCAAAATGGTTTCTCTTTCTGCGAGTTCGTTCCCTGCCATTTGTCCTGGCATGTGTAGTCTGACACGCAGAGTATCTCCCATGGTGGATGTCAGATTTGGATGAAGTGATCTGAAATGCGTTCTGCTTCACAACACCATCCTGAGAGCTGCTGCAACTTGCAGACCAGTTGCCTGAATTTCTTTTGCTAGAAGTTAGGATTTCCATGCACTTCAGTTATACAAAAGCAGCCCTTTTGCACCGAGTCTCGTTGCACTTCATACTCATCTCATTGACGTTGATCTCTAACTTGTCATTTTGGTTGGCAGGCTGGTTAACCCAGGTGTTGGAGATCTTTGGCTCAGGAACAGTGACTGCACTTATTGCACTTATTACATTATACTATAGTTATTACTCAGAACCTGCCCTTTTGCACCATTTCTGTCCCTATCAGCCTTTAATGAAGAAGGGCTTTATCATGTCATGCATATGACATTGATCTCTAACTGTCATTTGGTTGATGGAGGGTGGGTTGATCCTGGTTTTTGAGATCTATGGTCCAGGAACAGTTTGGAGGTGTGGGGTCACCGTGCACTTTTATTACTCGGAAGTAGTTTCACCATTTCATATCATCGTTAAGTGAATCTTACTGTACCTTCTAGCTCTCATTGATGAGAGTTTAACCTTGCTGTCATTTTGGTTAGCAGACAGGTTATCCCAGGTGTTGGGGATCTATGGCTCAGGAACAGTGATTGCACTTATTGTACTTATTCCATTATACTATTGTATTACTCAGACACAGTTCTTTTGCACTTCTTTTGCATTTCTGTCCTTATCTGCCTTTAATGAAGTAGCCTTGCTGTACTTTTTTCATAATCTCATTGCATATTTGACATTGATCTCAAACCTTGCTGTCATTTTGTTGATTGCAGGCTGATTAACCAAGGTATTCTTTATCTAGGGCACAGTACCTTGTAGTGCTCCCCGTTCCAGATCTTATTGTAGTGGGACCTATAATAAACAATTCTTAAGAAGGCTCGGACAGTTGTGGCAGGAGCTGCAAAGTTCCAGTGAACCCAACTCTTCTCACAGCTGTATTGCCAGTGCCTGCCTAATTTGCCATTTCCCGTCAACTCCCCAAGGCCACGATGACGCAAGTTGATTAACTCAATGTTGTGTGTGAGAGATAGCAGCACCATTGGTTGATTCCAGATCAGTCAAACCTGCTATTAATGTTGCATTTCCTCTCAACCACTGTTACAAAGCTCATGGTGCAATTAGAAGCAAAGGGGACATTCCTCTTTCTGGACACCCTGCTCACAAGTCAGAGTGTCTGTGGCTGCTTGTGTGCAGTGTCACAATTTGTTTAAAAATTGTACAGACTAGATAGGCTGGGTATGCCACTGCAATTTGTTATTCAGAATGCAAATAGTGTAGGAGGGGGAAGCTTGAGAGAGACATGAGGGGGTGAAGTATAACTTGACTGTACGTGGCTGCTCTTTGGCTCACTGGTCTCCCCATTAGCCTGCTCTGTAAGTGTGATATCCTACTGTGCTATTTATAGCCGCACACAGAGTTTGCAACTTGATCAGGAGGCCAGAGAGCCCCAGTATGCCTTTCCAGCACACTAGCTCAACACCTCTTAGCCATCACTGACCGCTCTTATTCTGGCCTCATTCAGGATCTGCTTGTTAAAGTCTGAATGCCCGATCCATAATGTGTTTAAGCTTGATGTGTTACATCACAGGGGTTTGGAGGAAATGTGACGTGCCATGCCTGAACTGAAATTGTTGCTTTGCAGCACTTGCTGCAGTGCTCTAAATAGTGTACATTGAGGTTTTGTAATTACCACAGTGTGAGATGTGTGAGATGTTCCCTGCATGAAGGGCTTCCTGCATGCATTAAAGATACAATAAGCCAATTTTGCAGAACATTGAATCATAACCTCATTTTAAATTGTTGTCCTCTAAAGAAGAAGGTGAAAAAAAGCTTTAAATGGTATTTGATATTTGGATATATACTATCACATTATGTCACAGTATGTTTCACGGTGTGCTTTTCTGGACATTTAAAAACAATAATCACTTTCCATACCATTGCGATGTGTGTAATTGGATTTGGGACAGATGCTTTCATGAAACAATTAATAGGTGTTTTTAAAACTGGAATAATTAAATCTTAAAAAAAAACACAATAAAAACCAACAAAAAATAACATCATGAGGCATATTTTGTATTGAGCCGTATGGAATTTTTGCCCAAATATACAATGTATTTTAGAGTTAATGTAAATGTTTCATGTTGGTAAATACTGTTTTTTAAAAGCATTTGTCATGAAATGCTCACCCATTATCCACAAGATTTTTCAAACTGTAAAAAATATGAGCTTGTGGGGCTTTGAAATGGCAGCAATGATTTGCTTAATTTAAAACTTGCTTGATCACCCATGTTATAACAGGATAAGAGACTACCATAGCAAAAGGGACTGACTTTAGGCTGCTTGCTTCATGCAAAATTGCCATGCTTGAGCAAAACCTTTAAGAAAGCATGCAATTGGTTGAGGCACAGGACAGGTTCCTGTAACTGGTCATGCCACTAAAATTGCATTTGTACAAACTGTTTTGCCATGTGCTTACAGCCTTGATAAATCTGGACCAGGGTCAGGTACAGATGAACCTCTCAGTTCCTGGAAGGCTGTTTCGCAGAAGCGAATTGTACTCTAATGTTTGCATGACCTGAGTTGACTTCAGGTTCAGAAGCATGATCAGCTTATCCTTTACAGTAAACTGAAAACTGGAAGTAGCTGCTTTATGGAAGTGGGCATTGGAACCTTACTTTACGCCTCAGGGAATCAGTGCTGCTTCTGTACTTCATTAACTCCAACTGCATTTCATTGAATGTGTGATGACCTTCGGCCGTCCTGAAAGATGAATCTGAACCTGCCCGCGTTTATCCCTGCCCTGTAAGTTGATATTGGCTTGAGTCAGCCCCTGCAGACTCGTTCAGTAAGGCATCAAGCTCGTTGTGGGTTATGACAATTCTCTGAATCGCCTCAGATCCCCCAGCTGCGGGAGGAAGAGTGTTTTTGTTCTCCCTTGAAACCACCAAGCGCTTTTATATGGGTTTAGGGGAAGACTTTGGTGTCAGGGGAATGCTTTTGCTCAGAAGGCCAGGGGATATTGAAAATAACTGTGCTCAGTACTTCTCATCTGTCTAAGTCTGGTGGCTGCCTTTCTTGCTGTTTCTTCTGGTCATGCCTGCTTCAGAAACCTTTGGTGGCTGGAATGTTGTGCAAGTGTTTCAGTATTGCGGTATTCCAGAGTTACTGGAGCAATAACTCTAGATGAATCTTTTACACCTGAAATACAGTATGTCTGCAGCTTATTGTGTGGTAGTCCACAACCACATTTGACAAAACTTCAATCACTTACACTAAAAAGGCTTCAAGATGTAGAAAGAGCACTTGCATTGCAGTTTTACTGTATTGAAACACCTGTGACAAGCTTTTAATGACTTTGTCCTTGATTATCAGCTTTTCAGTAATGATCAGTGACAGATATTTAATTGCTAAATAGAATTTGATGCTTTTGTATCTGTGAACCAGAAATTTCAGATCTGTTTGAACTTTTTTCTCACACAGCTCTTGGTAACCCTTTATGTGACCACGCAGGCGAAAAAAGGCAAAATGTGCTTTGAAGCAATATTTTTTGCCAATAACTTTAGTTTAATATCTAAAGTTTTTGAGGTTTTATCACATGAAGACAATTTGGACTAATGAAAAAGTGGTTTTGATTTTTGAAGCTCCAATGCTTTTTTGTTACACTCAAATGAACTGGAAGATGAACATAATTCAAAGATAAAGAATAGGAAAGAAAAAATAGTTTTTAGTCAGTGCAACTTCAGGAAGATCATTGTTTTCTCACGGTTGAAAGTGAAAATTCTTGTCATTGTGAAACACAGCGAGCCACAACAAAATTAGACCTCTGCCTTTTACCCACATGCAGCAGGGGGCAGCTGTTGAAAGCACCCTGGGAACAGCGATGGGGAAGGTACCTTGCTCAAAGGTACCTCAGTCCAACTTACTGGTCTGGGATTCAAACCCACGACCTTCTGATCTTGGGGCCAACTACCTAACTACTAGGCCACCACTGCCCCTGCAGTTACGCTGTGTTTAAAGCTGTGCTTGGGTTCAGAGCTCTGATGTGAAATAAGGCTTTTGTGTTAAAATTTGCAATTTGCCTTTTGGTTTGATTAGATTTTTTTATTCCATTTTACTGTGAAATGTTGTGACCCCTGCGGATCAAATGAAATCTACCCTAAATATAGAAATAAATCTGTAAGATCTGTCAAAGATTTTAATATTGATACGTGTGGAGTTTTTTCTAATTTTATAGCGACTTATCTCAGCCCTATGTTTATTACATAAAAATATACACTGAAATCTCAAACTGTGATTGGCACAGATGCTCATTCTACACAATTAAAACTGTACATATGGCAGCTCTATCAATACTGAAATCAGTATTCAGTAAACAGTGGCAGCCTAGTGGTTAGTTACTATGCCCCTTGATTGGAAGGTCTTAGGTTTGAGTCCCAGAGAATCAGGGTATCCTGAGGTATCTTTGAGCAAAGAACTGTCCCCACCATTGCTCCCCAGGTGCCAGGAGTATGGCTGCACTGTATGATGTGTGGAATGCAGTAAGGGAATTGTGTTGGTATTCACCACGACAAGTTGTCACTTTCCTTTTAAACCAAATTGCATAGCATTCAACATTTTCAATTACTTTAGTGGTAAAGTGAGATGCATCTAAGATCAGGTGAGCAACTAATGAGGAAGGTGAAATATATGTAACTTAATTGATCTATATTTCATGTGGCTCCATTAATGGCCCTGTGTTGTGCAGTGCTGGGACAACTGGATTCTGCTCTGCTGACAAAGTGCTTCTTATCAGGTTAGGTGATCTGAGAGCTTGGAGATGAGTTACAAGCAGTGGCGTAAAGGCAAGCTATGAAAGAATAATGTGATATAGAGAAGCTTTCCACCGGGGTGCAGAAAACTGTGGACAGCTTATTACACAGTGAAAACACCTAAGCCAAACAGAGAGCACATAGCACATCCTGAATGCGGTTAATAACTGAAAAGATGTTTTTTTATTTTATTTTTTTAACAAAGCTCTCTCGATGAACTTTTTACACAACAATAAGGCACACTATTTTATAATATTTTTTGTGTTGTCAGGGTGCAGCATTATGTAACTGTGAAAAGATTCAGTCTTTCTTAAAGTACCTGTTAAAGTATAAAAAATGCCAGAAATGAACTACTGTGGAGAGTGTGAATACTATGAATGAATAGGGTTGAGGCAAATATTCCTCCACCACAGGTCAAAAATGTATTTGTAAGTTGATGATGTTTTTAAAAGCATGTTATATAAATTCAATCCAACAACAAATTTTAATAGAATTTGCATTCTGTTTTCTCCCACATTTAACCATTGACTATTATAATTAGGTCCTTCTCTATCCCACCATGCTACCAACACTGGGGGGGGGGGTGACTTCCTCCAAGTCACATTTAGTGCCACCACATCTTCTGTCACTTTTGTAGCGTCACAGAAGCGCTGAACACATTTGTTGGATAAGTGCCAATGCTGTAATGTTCTCCAACAGTTGCCTCTGTTGGACAGCATTTTCATTGTATTAGGTGTCTACATGTCTTTGTCCAGGGATAGTTCTGGAGCAACTGTAGCAAGTACCCTCAGTAATGGCTATAACTAATAAAAACTACTTAGGCCAGTTTAAAAACATCCTTTCATTATTTAATTCACATTAAAGCAAAGCAAGACACTTTTTTATCAAGTGTGGACCTTAGCATAATTGACCTTTAAATCATTTTGACAAAGATTGGCTTAGAAACTTGCAAGGTATCACTCTTTTTATGCATGCATTCTTTGCAGTTCACTATATGGACAAAAATATTAGGACATCTAGCCATTACACCTACAGAACCTTTTATGCCATCCCATTCTAAATCCATAAGCATCAGTGTGAAGTTGGTTCCTCCGTTGTAGTAGTAATCCACTATTCTGGGAAGGCTTTCCACAAGATTTAGCAGTGTGTCTGTGGGAATTCATCCATAAGAGCATGTTGGACTAGAAGGCATGGCTAGCAATCTCTGTTCTAGTCAAGCCAGACATGTTAGATGAGGCTGAGATCTCACTCAACCCTGTCTTTGTGGACCATGTTTTGTGCACTGGTGCAGAGTGATGCTGGAGCAAAAAAGGGCCTATGCTAAAGCATTAAGATTTCCCTTCACTGAAAAACAACCCTATGCTGGTAATAATAATGTCATAAACTGATTTATTGCAGAGGTGACATACTATAGCAGATGAATTCACTGAGCTCTTCAGAACGACCCATTCATTCACCAATATTTGTAAACCTAGCTGAATGGCTAGATGCTTGATTTTATACACCAGTGCTTATGTGTATGGCTTAAACACTTACATTCAACGAATGAGAGGTCATTAAGAAGTAACTGTCTATATATACAAATTTGTATACATTTTGACTGCATTCTGCATGCAAAACTAAGTCTGAGTACTGAGAGTAGAATTGTTGCCAGTTTGTATGCCTTTAGAGTTCAATGGATTTTGGAGAGTGCATGTGAGGTTCCTTTGAGCTGAAGAGCTTCTAATGGGGGTCAAAGTCTGGCTGAATGGCTGAGAGTGCAGAACATGTATACATGTGCTTAATTTAACACCTAAATATTTACATTTGTTTTCCAGTTATTAAGGGAAATTCTGTATATAGAGCTGCTTTCCACATTGCTGATGCCTTTATGAGTATAAAACATTTTTTGGGTTTGCCAAAGTGGCCTACAATCTTACCTTTAAAACATTTGGAGCATCTTTTCTGCTAGGAATGCATTATCACGTTCCTAGTTTCTTGGTGACGTACAATTAGGGTTGGGACCACTTATTACTATCAATAACTATCAATAACTATTGACAACTATCCATCATTCTTTTTCTGTTTTCAGTTTCTTTTTGCAGAGGTGGTTAAAGAACACAATTTCTTTGCTTAAGTTGAATCAACTCTACTTTCTTTTCCACTTTTCTGGATTTTAACTGATCTAATTGTCGAGCGGATCTGCAAGCTTTTTAGTTCTACCAGTATATTAAATCATTAACCATTATGGCCATTTCTAATTTGGTAAAGCCTCACTTTCTTGTTTGTTTGGTCTTGTTGCATCTTTGAAATTGTTTACATCTTGTTGCATCTTTTGTGCATAATATGCACAAATGGATATACTAAGAGATCATCCTGTCTGTATTTCATTTTGCCACCCCACCCAAGTGCCACCTCTTCAAACTGGAGTTATTAGGATTAATTTAGCTCATACTGCTTTTTGAATAAAGTATAATACCTGCCAATCATAATTATTATTCTGTATTACAGAATAATTACATCAATAAGAATGGATGGAATTTGCATATGTCCATCTTAAAAGCATAGTAACTGCCTGTTGAATTCTAAGGGATAAAGAGAGGCTCAGAAAAATCCTTTAAATGCTCTTTTAAGCATTCATTCAAAAATAAGTTATGAGTGAAACATAAGAAGAAAGAAAACGGTGTGGAATATGGCACCTTAAACTTTGAAAAACAAGAACAGACTTAAATAGCATTGATGAAGTTAACCCAGCCTCATATTACCAGTGCTTTATTGTCTAATGAAACAGAATATGATGAGGCCACATGCTATATCAGTTGCACTCTGACTGGGAAAACTCTTTTTATGCAGTATGATTAATCTAGCCATTAAGTGAACGTGATTATTTGTCCCTGAGAAACATGCCATAGCACCTAGTGAACCACAACAACATGCAGCCTCTGCTTTTCACCCGTACACATGCATGCCACAGGGTGCAGCCATATCCAGTGCACGGGGAGCAGTGATGAGGACGGTACCTTACTCAAAGGTACCTCTGGGGACCTTCTGTTCCTGGGTCCTAGTCCCTAAACACTAGGTTGATAATATGTTAAGTAGCAGTAGGACCACGGGGTATGATATAAATGAATGCAACCGTCATTAAGGCAATGACAGAGAAATGCAGTTATTTATTTTTATTCAGTTGCATTTTTTATGCCGGGTCAGAGTTGATGTCCAGTTAAAGCTCAGAATAAGGTGTGACCCTATTTTGACTGAAGACAAGTGTGGCTAGAATTTCTACATGACAAAGGGGAAATTTTGCCAATTCATTTTGAATCTTTTTGCCATACTGCTTTTTTAATGAAGCTCTAAATGGTTCTTAAAGGGTAAGGAAAGGGCCCCAGCCAAATCCATACATTCACGTGACCATCTGAGTCAGCTGTCCTCTCGATCGAACCAACCAAAATCAGACTTGTTTTCCCACCTGTACTCCAGATCAACTACATTATATTCGATCACCTGCATGAGCTGCTGCCACAAACCAAGACTGACAAAAGTTCCACTGACTCAAACTGAACTAAAAGCATTTGCTAATAACCGTTTATTGAACTCCCAATCACGGACTCTAATGTACCTCTTTTATTACTAACTCACGCTTTATCTTCAATCAGTGCTTAAATCTATTAATCTTATCAAATGCACTTCCTTTTCTTTCTTGATTATTCAGTCGACCCTGGGAAGCTGGGTTCCCCTTTTGAGTCTTGGTTCCTCTGAAGGTGTTTTCCCCCAGTTTTAAATGTTTTCCCTGGCCTTTGTTCTGCTTGCTCACTAGGAGCTCAAACCCGGTTTCTGTAAAACTGCTTTGTGACAACAGTAAAAAGTGCTATATAAATAAAACTGACCTTACATGATAAGTTATGCAATGTAATTGGAATATTATCTTTCTCACATGGACTGAAGATATTTTTTGATAATAATGAAGAGAATCTTTAAAAACATTGATGCTGATATATTTACAAAAAACTTGATACTGATTCCACTCTTTAGGCCAGGGACACACCAGGTCAACTGTTGACCATTAGACACGCCATCAGGCCTTCAGTGAACGTCGTTGTCTCACTCACAGCTGTAATCAGTGCAGTGAGGATGGCACGGCTTGCCAGAAAGTGAGCAGTGCAAGAAAACGGCACTCTCATGAGGGCAACCTCAGAGAAAAGCCTTAGTCTACAAAATCGTACAAGTAGAACCTATCTGAGCATCATGTTTATTCATAACAAATTTCTGTTATAGATAAACACAAACACAGAGAGAAGGTACTCTAATTCTAGCTAACAAAAAATCAAGCAATAATCTCTAGGGAACTTTTTTCTTTGTCCTTTAATTATTAACATGCTGACATTGTATTTTAATGTAACATATTACTTTATATTGACTCCTCTGTTCCAGGGAAATGGTGGTTTACTTTCATTTTCACACAGCAGGTTAAGCTTAAACTTACAAGACAAGAAAACAAGTGATTATTTCATTTTCATATGCATTTCAGCCTTTAGCTGTAGTCATTGTGTATGTTTAATGGCAAATTTTAAATGAGACAAATGGAAAGCAAAGATCAGTTGGACGTTCTTGCTGTGGGTTCTTCAGTGTCGGGCAGGTGTCTCCCGAGCCTAAAAGAGCAGACGGAAAGTGAGGGCGGCTTTGCAAGAAAAGATTGTGAGGTGTCGGGAGTGGGTTGTTGCTGGGAGTGGCTTATTTACTGACAGCATTGGATTGCAAAATAGTTAAGAAAGGCTTGTGCAAAAGACAGGGTTATGAAATATACTTTTAGAGTCACAGGTGGGTAGTTTTTGGAACACACCAGTGTACCAGCTCACTGTTGCTGGCAGGACATAAACTTTGTTCTGAAGACATTGAGTGACATGATTTTTCAATCACTCAATTCAGTCAGTGTTGTAAAAGTATTGATTTTCAACATCCAGCATTAAATGATGAATTAGATTGAACAACTTGCTAGACAGGCTTAAAGGTTTTACTGTTAATATTATAAAGGAATATTTACTTTATGATTCATTGTCAAAGTGCAATATTAAAAGTAAATATGTCCCTTAGATGTTTTTCAGCACCTTATCTTGCAAATGTCTGTTTACCTGTTAGATCTGGTATTTAAATTGTATGAGATCCAGTGAATCCAATGAATGTGAATTTAGAACAAGGGTATCAGGATGACACAGAGGTTAAAACTGTCTTCTCACAGTGAGAATGTCCTGGGGTGAATTCCCAACCAGGCTAGCCAAGGTTCTTTTTTGCGTCGAGTTTGCATGTTCCTGCCAGAAGGCCCTGCCACAGTGTAAAGACATGCAGTTCCGGTGAACTGAAGTTGTTAAATTGCTGCTAGGTATGACTGCAGGTGCTTGTCTGTTTGTCTGCCTTGCGATGGACTGATGACCTGTCTGAGGTGTTTCTCCACCTTTTGCCTGCTCAGTGGTGGGTTGGGCTTCTGCATCTTCACAACCCTGGTTTGGATAAGCAACTTAGTTTGAATGAATCTCAAAGGCTTTCTTTGTGTACCTTTGTGAGTTTTGTATTCTTATGGTGCATTTAAGAGTTCCCAGTTAGCAATTGTGTACATGTTTGGGTGAATGAGTCAGGTTTTAAGCCCTACGTAGGGCCTAATGAGGAAAGTAATTAGGGAGTGTGTGTGGATAAGAATGGACAATGTTGTAAACAGTATAAATTACCAAACAACACCAGTAGAGAAGCATGATCATTGTGGTGGTGTAAGCTGTGATTTTTGGTGTTATCATATTTTTATTATAAAAAAAGATTATATGAAATCACCACAGTAGAGAATGAAGGGTGAGTGAATGTTCTTCTCCCCTTTCAGCATGCCAAAGTTGCTTGGCAACAACAGCATACTTCTAATAGTTGAATATATTATTATTATTATTATTATTATTATTATTATTATTAATAATAATAATTTGAATAACCGATTCTTGTCAACCAATGTCGTTTCTTAAAAAGACGCTATGGTTGCTAAGCAACAGTAGAGTTCTCTATAAGTGGTGTGCATATGCATGATTTTGTAATGCTTCAGCCAGTGCTGCTTCAGCCAATCAGGTTTCAGGACTGCAACTATGCAGTTTTTTAAATGAACATTTTGGCAGCTAATTTCAGCAACAAGAGCTAGTTTTTGAAACTGAGTTTTCTCGTTTGGAGTGCCTGTCTCTTGCTTTGTCTGTGTTTCAGCCACAGTTTGCTCTTTTTCCTTGCACTAGTTGGCTGTTGGCCCAGAATGTGTTGGAAGAGATACAACCCTTGACCCCCCCAGCGCAAAGTGAGCCCAGTACTTCCCTGTCCCAGAGAGAGAGAG
>CM029375.1:7470013-7484936 GCA_017165825.1 Hepsetus odoe | reverse complement strand
CCCTGGTAGGGGCACCCAAGGCAAACAGGTCCTAGGTGAGGGAAGAGACAAAGAGCGGTTCAGAAGACCTCTTATGACGAGAAAGATCTTTGGAAAACGTTTTCCCTCGCCCAGACGTGGGTCACCGGGGCCTCCCTCTGGAGCCAGGCCTGGAGGTGGGGCTCAATGGCGATCGCCAGGTGGTCGGGCCTTCACCCATGGGGCCCGGCCGGGCACAAACCGAAGAGGCAACGTGGGTTCCCCTTCCCATGGGCTGACCACCTGTGGGAGGGGCCAAAGAGGTCGGGTGCAGTGTGAGCTGGGCGGTGGCCGAAGACGGGCCTTGGCGGTCTGATCCTCGGCTGCAGAAGCTGGCTCTAGGGAGGCTTCTTCCAATCACTGGAATATAAGGTGGAACAGTCCTCATTAGATGGCAGTTACATCCACTGTGCATTGCAAGGCTATCCACAGGACTTTGTACATATATGTTGTGTGCCCACAGCTAAATTAACCTTTTTTTTTTTTTTTTATGGAAGAGTTTTAGTAGCAATGCCTGATTGGTTGAGACGTGTTCCCCAACTGTGGTCCTGAGACAAACATGGTGTTGCCTCTAAGCATGCAAACAACAAACTGGATTTAGAATCCAGAATCCAGCTAAGAGCTAAATTTAATTCAGCAAAGATGACAGCCTTGAAATGCTCCAAAACCCGACTGACCAACATATTTTCCAGGTGAATATAGTATTGTAAATAAGGAAAGCACCGACTTGAATTTAAAACTGTAACAGTATATGGCTCAATCCATAAAATAAAACACTTTACTTTTTATAGTGGGATATGCCCATATTAAAAATATTAGTTACAAGTCCTTTTTTTTCCTATCTCTTTTCTTTTTTTTGGAGAGCTATTCTAAATAGATGTTAAGTTTCAGATTGTGTTTGAAACAGAATAACAATCCTGATGTTGGGATAACATGCTCTCTCTTAAGCTCTAATTCTTGAGGAAAATAAAACATGGATTTAGGTTCCATGAAGCTTAAATAGCATTTAACATCAGGAGCCTTTTTCATGTTAAACCATATTCAGTTATGATGGTGAACATAAAACCTCTTTTAGTTGTAATTTGCAGCTCCTTTAAATTAGTATTGTTATTGCTAAATATATATATATATATATATATATATGTATGTATGTGTATATACACATACATATATATATATATATACATATATATATATAATATCAGCTGGAGAGTTGTAGTGAAAAGTTGTTGGACTTCTTAAAAATAGTAATAGACATACATATGGTCATACTTTTTATATTATTTCATAAAATATGTTTGTGAATTTCCTTTGAATACTGCTTATAAAACAGTGTGTATTATTTGGGCAAGACATGGTATCAAAGTTTTGCTGTATGCGGACCTCAGTCAGAAAATCAGAATTATAAACAGTACTGTGCAAGTTTATAAGCAAATTGTTTAAAACTGGGGCAGCGGTGGCCTAGTGGTTAGGGCGCTGATAGGAGGATCGGGGGTTCAGGGGTTCTAACCCCTTCCCTATGGGTTGCCCTGAGGTACCCTTGAGCAAGGTGCCATCCCTGTCATGCTCCTCCCTGTGATGGGCTGGCGACCTGTCCAGGGTGTGTCCCCCGTCCTTCGCCCTATGTGAGCTGGGATGGACTCAAGCGGCAGAAAATGACTGACTGACTGACTGACTGTTTAAAACTGTGTCTAGGCAACAAAAAAAAAAATAGCACACCTTATTTAATTTAGTTTTTTAAATGTTAATTTAATTTAGGTAACCAGGTAATTAACAGGAGCAACATATTGTACTTGGATTACCTGAGGAAACAGGGTTTTTAAATATAAAAATCACTAACTAATGTGTATCCTTGTATTTTTTTATAATTAACATAATGGTTTTCCGAGTAAATAAATGCTTACTGCCCAAATAAGAACTTTTAAATCTGTTTTCTCATTAGCCTAAAACTTTTGCTCAGCACTATACATATTTCACTCGGCCCTTTATTAATGTAGCTTTATATAGTGTTTGTTATAATACTGTATTAAGCACCCAGTACTGGAATCACTGTTGCTAATATTGCACCCTTCACAATGTTAATACACACTGTTACCTCTGATCTGTAATCGGATGAATGTACTCTGTTGTACAATGTACATTGCTTTTCCTGGAGGAACATTGTTTCGTTTCAGTGTGTACTGTGTATATGGTTGAAATGACAATCAAAGCTGACTTGATTTGACCTACATACAGTGTTTAAATCCTTAAACACTTTAAAATCCTGATGTAATGAGGTAAAAAAAAAGTCAGTTATTGATTTCAGGTTTAATTAAATAATATATTAATAAAGGCATACTGTTATAAAGCCTTGTTATGTCCCAAGGTTCATATAAAACTTCAAACTTAGTTTATTGTTGCAATTTACACAAATGGTTTGCTAGAAAATGCAGTTGGCAAAACTATGGAAATAGATTAACTGAGATAATGTAGTGTTCACTAATTAAAAAACAACAAACAAGAATTAAATTTTTTTTATTATTTAAGTAAATTGAACTGTTTGAACCCATTTAGAGCATGTTTTTATTTAATTTTTTGCAGCTCTTTTATGCTGTTCTAAATAAAGAATATTTTAGCAAAGCATATAAGCCGAGCAGCATTTCTGCCTTGAGATTTTTTTCAGAGACAGTACACTTTTTTAGCTTGCCTTTTATGGTTATAATTTTAGCAAACCTCAAAGAACAAAAGGCTTCTCTGGAATCTGATGCTGTGCTTGGTGTGTTTGTGTTGGGGGGTGGTGATGTGGGTAGAGTAATTGTAATATGCTTAAGCATGGTCTTGTGCAGACACACCCCTATTTAAAAAGTGGCCTTGGGAAAGGCCAAAAGGCAGTAATTTGCTTGTCTTAGAGTTTAGAGAATTTTAAAATAGGAAATTTTTGCCCCAGATTTGTTGGCAATTTTTGCAGTTTTGATCTGTGATCTATAAAATGATCACAATAATTTTGTTATTTTTGTAATCTTTGTTTTTTATTTTATTCTTCTGATGAGCCTCTTTATTTGGTGTTTTTACCTTATCCTCCGTTTTATGTCCATTTAGTGTCCATTTTTCAGCTCCACTGCCTTTGAAGCTACCATATACAACTTTATATTGCAGTTACAGACTGTAGATTTTTTTTTTCTCAGCATCATTGTTTAGCCTTTACCACCTTTCATTGAGGCAGAGGTGGACTTGTGGTTCGGGACTAAGCCCCAGGATCAGCAGGTCATGGGTTGAGATCCCAGACCAGGAGGTTTCCCTGAAGTACCCTTGAGCAAGGTAGACTTCACTGCTCCCCAGGCACTTTAAATAGCTGCCCCCTGTTGCACATGTGTTTATGTGTTCAATGCAGAGGCTGTATTTTTTTGTGGTTCGATGTGCTGTGTTTCACAATGACAAATTGTCACTTTCACTTTCATCAATGGCCAAGACCCCCTAAGTAATTGGATATTATTTGGGTAGGAGATCCTTCTCAGGACAGTAGTGTCAAAGACGTGGTAGTACAATATGTGTGTGTGTGTGTGTGTGTGGGTGTTTGTGTGTACCCTGCACAGATGAAGTACCTCAGTGTCACTTTTGGGCTGAGAGTAGTCCATCAACCAAAAATATAAACAGTGTCCTGTGTCCAGAAACTGACCACTGGTGAAAGGTTAGAGGATGGCCAACAAAAACTGTGCACATCCTGACATAAAAGCATTATATATATATATATATATATATATATATATATATATATATATATATATATATATATATACAGTAATGTGCAAAAGTTTTAGGCAGGTGTGGAAAAAATGCTGTAAACAAAGAATGCTTTCAAAAACGGAAGTGTTAATCATTTATTTTCATCAATCAACAAAATGCAGTGAATGAACAAAAGAGAAATCAATATTTGGTGTGACCACCCTTTGCCTTCAAAACAGCATCAATTCTTCTAGCTACACTTGCATACAGTTTTTGAAGGAACTTGGCTGGTAGGTTGTTCCAAACAACTTGGAGAACTAACTATAGATCTTCTGTGGATGTAGGCTTCCTCACATTCTGTCTCTTCATGTAATCCCAGACACACTCGATGATGTTGAGATCAGGGCTCTGTGGGGGCCAGAAGAACTGATGCTGGTTTGAAGGCAAAAGGAAGTAACACTAAATATTGATTTGATTAAAATTTTTCTTTTGTTCGCTCACTTTGCATTTTGTAAATTGATAAAAATAAACAGTCATTATTTATATTTCTGAGAGCATTCTTTGTTTACAGCATTTTTTCCACACCTGCCTAAAACGTTTGCACAATACTGTATAACTACCCAGCTTTTTGTACATTTTTTGTACTCATATATTTAGATAATTTTCATATGATTCAATGACCCTTCAACTCTACCTTCTCCGTACTCTACATTCTACTGAAAATAATTAAAATTTCACTTTTTTACATTCACCCTTGTATCTACTAGTTCACCCATGTTGGGCATTCAGTATACACCTTTCCTCTGCCTTTCCTCTGACACCCATGACGTACCCAGGTGCATGTTTTGCTTTTGTTTTTGTTTTTCCCTCAACAGATGAAAACGCACCCAGTTCAAATTCTGTTTATGCATACCTTGTTGATGGTTAAAGGAAAATTTTTGTAAAATAACTGTACTGCCAATTAGGTAAAAATGAAGATGTGATGGACTGGGTTGATAAAAATGGCTTAGGTGGTTATTATACTGGGGTGTGGCCGCTGCAGTTAAGGTGGATATAGGGTAACCTATTGCATCACAAATTTTAAAGAGTACATGCCGTGCAGGCACATTAAAAAACAAGAAATTATTTCCCAACTAAATTTCTCCTTTATTGAGGGTCCTTGGCATCTTTAAACACCATTTCCATTGTGGAAAGCTTGCACAAAACATACAAATGGCAAATTTTAGAAAAGCTCCTCTTTAAAACTACAAATATGATTCTTCTCCCAAACTTGTCTCATGTTAAGCAACATGAAGAGTTTCTCAATGACAAACTGAAAAAGCACAATACTACTCCATCTGTTCCACCAGTGTTTCAAAGTACCATAAAATTCCTTTCGGCCAGAGTGAGAGCGTGAAGCATTAGTTAAGAAGAAATTTATCATACTGGATGAACCATTTCTCTTTGACTTTGCCTTTCATTTCATGGGAAGACACTTAGAATCAATGAGCAGGAGTTCACATTGGTAAACTATGTGCAACAGTGTTCCTTGTGTTCACAAATTTGAGGGAAATTTGCAAATTTGTGCCCATTATGAAGGAGCGCTACTCAGTGCAACTACAGTAACCCATTCAGTTTAAGGAAATGCTCCATGCTTTCTGTTTGTCTTTGTACCTGAGGCTAAATACTTTCAGAAACTGGTAAGACAATGTTCTGGCTGACCTGTGGCAGTTTTCATATCATTTTTACCACTGAGACTGATGCAAATTACCAACTAATTGGAGCAAATTCATTGAGAGTTGTTATTTGACTAATTGACTTGAGTGACTGTGTTAGCCCTAAAAACTACACAATTAAAACCTTTTTGCTGGCTGTACATATAAAGCCTTGACTCCAGACACATACTTGCTGTGAAGAGCCTGTAAATTGCTCTGTTAAAAAGCGGAGCTCTTTAGCACAGCTTGGACTTGTGCATCCCCAGGCTGGGTCGAATGGCACCGGCCCGGATGTACTTATGCGCTTTTAACCACCAGTAGCGGTGAATGATTAGAGTGTCTCAGCGTGTCCATCAGGATAACCCTATTTACCTTTCGCTCTCCCCCTACATGCAGGAGCAGGCCAAAGGGCAGTCTGTCAGGTGATACTTTGCAAAGGCTCAAGGGTACAACATCACAGACCTTTGATCCACTGTGTTAAATAGGGAGATAGGCTATGGGTAAGCGTAAAAATATGTGTGTGTGTGTGTGTGTGTATGTGTGTGTGTGTGTGTGTGTGTGTGTGTGTGTGTGTGTGTGTGTGTGTGTTTTCAGAAAATTTTAGTACTACAGTGTAACCTGCAGGCAAAGACTTTTAAAGGGCACATATAGATATTTCCTATTTTTCAAAAAGGTCTAAATTGTACCACTTACTCTTCCGTTCATACAGACCATATGAAGCTACAATGAAGCTACAAAACTAGCTATTTTGAATTCACTGCATTTGTCTTATTACAAAACTAATTGTTTTTGTACTGTATAGGGTTGTACACTCACAATGGGTTGGTATCTCTTTAGTATTTGTACCTTGAAGACCAAAAATGTTTTTTTTTCAGTCTACAGCAGTCCAGCTCCACTCATGAAAAAGTTAACGTCAGGTTTTGCAGCACATCGTTATGTCACCAGGTGTGCCCAGGTATATAGATCCACGTGATTCAGGGTAGAGCCATTGATCATTGTTCGTTGCGTGTATCCTTGTGGCGTATGTTTCATGG
The DNA here is from genome assembly GCA_017165825.1 of Hepsetus odoe. Taxonomy (NCBI): domain Eukaryota; kingdom Metazoa; phylum Chordata; class Actinopteri; order Characiformes; family Hepsetidae; genus Hepsetus; species Hepsetus odoe. The sequence continues at coordinate 7,478,488 of CM029375.1, read as the reverse complement.
TTTGTGTGAGTACTCAGTTTGATTCATGCTTGTGTATTTCACTTTTATGTTTAATAAAACCCTTCTCTGTAATCCTGACTCTGCATTTACGTCCTGCCAATCCCACCACAGTGTGACAGTAGTTTTTTTAGTCAGGACTACTTTTTGAATTACACAATGCAGGTCAACCAGTCAGAACAGAGGTTATTTGCATATTAGTCTTAAAAGCTCTGTGACGTAAATTGCCAGTTTAATATTTAAGAGGTTGGAAATAGTTGAATAAAAATGAAACAGTGCATGAAATGAGTATTTCCTGTATTTATAAGACCTCCAGAAAATGTAAAAATTACAACAAAATATAGGAAATTACCCTTTTAATTAATTAATTCATTAATTAACTAACTAATTAATTAATGAACAATTTTTTTATGTCCTCTTAAGGACATTGTATTGTGTTTTTGATATTGTGTCTTCTTCTTTCGGCTGCTCCCGTTTAGGGGTTGCCACTGTGGATCATCTGTTTCCATTTCTTCCTGTCCTCTGTATCTTCCTCCTTCAAACCGACCGCCTGCATGTCCTCTCTCACCATATCCATAAACCTCCTCTTTGGTCTTCCTCTTTTCCTCTTTCCTGGCATCTCCATCTTCAACATCTTCCTCCCAATATAATCCTCGTCTCTCCTCTGGACATGTCCAAACCAACGTAACCTTGCTTCTCTAACTTTGTCTCCAAAATGTCCTACCTGAGCTGTTCCTCTAATATATGCATTTCTAATATATTTAAACTCCTCCACCTTTGTCATCTCTACTCCCTGCATCTTAACCACTCCACTTTCCACCCTTTCATTTACACTTATGTATTCTGTCTTTGTCCTACTCACTTTCATTCCTCTCCTCTCTGGAGCACATCTCCATCTCTCCAGCTGCTCCCTAAGGTCTAACTCTCCTGTACTTGTCCATTACCATGGTAAACAAGAATGGGCACAGTGTGGTCGAACCTCTACCTTAAATACATCTGTCACTACTACACACTACTACTGCAGATCTCACCACAGTCACACTGTCCTCAAGCATATCCTGAACTGTTCTCACATACTTCTCTGTAACACCTGACTTCCTCATACAAAACCACAACTTCTGTCTAGGCACCCTGTCATATGCTTTCTCAAAGTCCACAAAAGCACAATGCAACTCCTTCTGACCTTTTTTGTACTTCTCCATTAAAACTTTCAGAGCAAACTTTGCACCTGTAGTGCTCTTTCTCTTTCTATAAGAGCACCTATAGTGCTCTTATAAGAAACCATACTGCTGTTCAGTGATCATCACCTCTTTTCTTAACCTAGCTTCTGCTACTCTTTCCCATAACTTCATGCTGTGGCTGACCAGCTTTATCCCTCTATATTTACCTCAGCTCTGTGCACCACCCTTATTCTTGAAAATCGGTACACTTCAGGTATCCTCTCACTTTCCAAGATTGTGTTAAACAATCTGGTCAGAAACTCCACTACCATCTTTCCTAAACACCTCCATGCTTCTACAGGTATATCATCAGGACCAACAGACTTCATCCATTTCCATTCTTCATCCTCTTTATTACTGCGCTTACTTCCATTCCATTTCTATATTCTTGCCAATTTGCTGCACTTCCTGATTCGTTATCCTCAAATCATCCTCAAAGTATTCTCTGTCTAGCCAATTAGTATAGGTCCTTTCCTCCCTCCTTGCTGTCCAACCTCTCATACAATTTACCATACACCTTACCTTTAGCCTTCACCACTGCTTTCTTTGCCCAGGCTTCATGTCCTTGTACTTCTGTCTACTTTCTTCATCTCTTTGATCCCACTTCTTCTTCTTCTTCTTCACGTGCCTCTTCTTGTGAAAGTGAAAGTGACTATTCTTGCACAGCACACAGTGAACGACAACAAAATTGGACCTCTGCATTTAACCCATGCAAACACCATGCAACAGTGGGCGGCTATGAAAGCACCCGGGGAGCAGTGACGGAGACGGTACCTCAGGGTTTGTACCCCCAATCTTCCGATCCTGTGGCCAACTCCCTAACCACTAGGCCACTGCTGCCCCAAAACCATTGCGTTGGCTCGGAATCAAACTGGTTAACTTTTTGAAAAGTAGTTATGCTCACCACTATACCACCAATGCTATTCCACTTCTTCTGTATACACTCCTGTAGTTCATTTCAACTAATTCTCTACCTTTTTCAGTCATGTTGCCAACATTCAAAGTTCCTACCCTCACTTCCACTCTCTTACACTTCTTTTTATCCCTCCTCCTCTTCTTCTTTTTCTCCTTTGCCAACAGTAACCCAATTTCCACCTGCACCTGTAGGCTAACAGCACTGGTTGTTGTTAACCCGGGTTTCGACCGATCCGGTAGGGAAGTCTCTTTCTTTGTCCGCATATTGATTTGGCAAATGTTTTACACCGGATGTCCTTCCTGACATAACTCTCACCATTTATCTTGGCTTGGGACCGGCATGAAGAAATACACTGGCTTGTGCATCCCTAGTGGCTGGGTTTTTTTGACATTGTGTACTGCATTTAATATGGAAGATGCAGAGGACTGGAATAAATGAAAATGGATGATCCACTATGGTGACTCCTAAACAGGAGTAGCCGAAAAATAAAGAAGTGTTCTGCATTTAATATCATAAGCTTTTTAACAGAATGACTTGAGCCATGAGTGGCTGCTTCAGTGGATGAAGCTTTCCAATCAGCTTCCCCACCCTAAAAAAATCTCAATACAGATTTGCGTTTCAACTGGCAAACAATCTCCACTTCTTACTGCTACTTCAACTCAATTAAATCAGTCTGCAGCCTGGCAACGCTGACAAGGTTAAGTTGCAAAAGTCAAAGACCATGTTGTTTTGGAAACAAACAGCCTTGCCTGCCAGACAGAGTCAGGCCACACAGCCTGAGTCAGGCCACACAGCCTGAGAGAGAAGAAGAGAGGGAAAGAGAGAGAGATGGGGAAAGAGACAGTGAGAGCGACCATCAGCTTGTGTACATTCCTTCTTCTCTCTCTCTTCCTCTCTCCATCTATGTCTCTTTCCCTCCATCTGCCACTCTGCATTTCCACTGGCGCCTCGCTCAAATGGAGTTTGTTAAGCTGAGGCCAGTGTCATAAAGCCTTGACTGTGTATGTATGTATGCATGTGTGTGTTGTCAGTGCTGAACTCCATTCATTTCTGTCACTCACTCCAGTATTGGCCCTGTATGGGCTCACAGTGCTGCTATGTGGCTATGTGTATAGGAGCAGGACTTGAATTTTCCCCTCACTCGGCTCTCCTTAGGGCTTGGGGTTATAAATACACGTCAGCTCTCTAAAAATACACAACTCCATGTGTATGAAGGCAAGAATTGCTCTGAAACCTCAATACTGTACTTTATTGAGCAGATCTGTTTAGACACTGTACATGGTTATTGATAGAGTTTAGGGTTCTGTATATAGTTTACAGTTGGGAATTTTTTTTTTTAGATATTGCTTCCTTGAGCTTTTCAGAGTAGGGAATGCCTCACAGTATAAAAATAAACAGCATGATTTTATTTAGAAGTCAAGACATTAAACGAGGAAGGAATTCATATATGCAATTTTGCTTTTAAGTTTGTGAACCCTTTATATTATATATTTCAGCATTAACCTTAAACTTCTGCAGATTTCCACACCTTAAAGTCTTTAAAAATTTCACGATTTAACACTTAGCCATTTATTATGGGAGATGGAAATGATCCAATATTACAAAATTATCAACAGCAAAGGTATCTAAAGCTTTGCTTTAAGTGACCCCCTTGTTCATCAATGCTTGCAGCTAAATATTTGCAGTATGCAGTCTTTTACAGTCATTTAGGACAAGATATAAAAAATTGATGATGTCTTGGATCATATTTATGCAGAAATGTAGAAATTCCACCTACATGCCCCCTCTCACCACATCCATAAACCTTCTCTTTGGTCTTCCTCTTTTCCTCTTGGCAGGCAGTTCCATCCTCAACATCTTTTCCCCCAATATAATCCTCATCTCTCTTCTGTACTTGTTCAAACCAACGCATCTCTTTGTCTCCAAAATGTCTAACCTGAGCTGTGCCTCTAATATACTGATTTCTATTCCTGTCCATCCTTGTCACACCCAACATTTACATTACATTTGCAGCATTTAGCAGATGCTCTTATCCAGAGCGACTTCCATGTCCCAATTACAGGGACAGTCCCCCTGGAGCAATTCTGGGTTAAGGGTCTTGCTCAGGGACCCAGTGGTGGTAGTGCGAGAGGTGGGATTTGAACCTGGGATTTCTTGAGCCATAGGTCCATAGGCAAGCACCCTACTACTAGACCACTGCCACCCCAACAGGAAGCGCAGCAGCTTTAACTCTGCCACCTCCAGCTAAGCATCCTGCCTTTTTGTCAGCACCACTATCTCCATCATGTATAGCATGTATAGCTATTCCCTGCATCCTGACCACTCCACTTTCCTCCCTTTCATTCAAACTCATGTATTCAGTTGTTGTCTTACTCACTTTATACCTCCATGCAACTTATCTTTAGCCTTTCTTCGCCCTACAATTTCCTTTCCTTGTACTCCTGTCTACTTTCTTCATCTCTCTAGTTATCCCACTTCTTTTTCGCCTGCCTCTACTGTACGCTCCTGGACTTCTGGGTTCCACCTGCAGGCTTCCTTATCCTCCTTTTTCTGTCCAGATGTCTCACCTGGGACCTTTCTAGTTGTCTCCCATCCCGATTTTGCAGTAGTTGCCCAGTATTTTAGTAACTTTTCACTACCTTCCAGGAACCGTGTTAACTCCTGCCTGAATTCTACCTTGCAGTCCTCCTTCTTCAGCTTCCACTATTGATCCTCAACTCTGACCAGACTTTCATCCTCTTCTTGACCTCCAAGGTTATCACCTCCGGACCACCATCCTTTGCTGTTTGCTGCTCCCCTGGGTACACTGTCTATCACTTCATCTAACTCACTTTAGAATTCTTCTTTCTCTTCTTTCTCAAAACCAAGTTGTGGGGCATAAGCACTAACGGCATTCATTATCACACCTTCAACTTCCAGCTCAAACTCACCACCCTATCTGACATTCTCTTCACTTCCAAAACACTTTTGACATACTCCTTTTTAAGGATTACACCAACCCCATTCCACCCCATTATGCCATGGTAAAACAATTTAAACCCGCACCCAATACATCTGGCCTTACTACCCTTCCATTAGTCTCTTGCACACAGTTACCACTTTAAAATCACTGTTATGATCATTCAAGGAATCTGTTCCATGCCTTGATTTCAGAAGAAAGGAGGCAATCTTCTTTTTCTTTCTTTTTTTTCTCTACAGACCAATACTCCTCCCTTTAGTGAAAGGTACAGTATGTTTGAAACACAAGTCAGTTATTTTCTTTTTGGAGGAATCAAATAACCTCAGATATGCCATAAGGCAGGATTTACTTCTCTTCTATCCTCCCACATTTGCGCAAAAAACAATCGAACTGGATCTCCTCAATTCAACACTGAACCAAATCCAAATATCACTGAAACTCTTGTTGGCCAGGGTGAAACTACTATAGAGATCATATACCATAGGGTAAACAAAGAAATAAGAGAAGGCTAAATCACTGTTTTGTGGTTACTTACAAAAAAGGGCAGTGGTGGCCTAGTGGTTAGGGAGTAGCCCCCAGGATCAGAGGGTCATGGGTTCAAATCCCAGGCCAGCAGGTTGCCCTGAGGTACCCTTGACCAAGGTACTGTCCCTATCACTGTCCCCTAGGTGCTTTCAATAGCTGCCCCCTGCTGCATGTGTTTTCATGTGGGTTAAATGCAGAGATTTAATTGTGGTTCACAGTGTGTTGTGCCGTGTACTCACAATGACAAGAATGGTCACTTTCACTTTGAAATGACTGTGGAAGATTTTTGTATAACATCAGATTAACTTGGCCATACTGGTTGAGTTGGCCAGTACAGTGTTTAACAAAACTTTGAACATAGGTTTGCTATGTTTTGTACAGTTTGGGCATTATTTTACTCTTAATAGGGCTGGGACATTGACATCACATGAAGTTGCACTCAGTGCTTGTTTTGACATATTGGGAAGGTTAGTTGTTTGCTTCCTTGCTATGAATATTCACACACACTGGGCAAGCTTTAAGATATTTATGTTGTTTTTTTTTTACATATGCTTAAAATTATTAGATAAGTATCTGATAAGCTTCAGGAGAATTGCAAATAACAGCATACAGATAAAATGAGTGTTTTTGATTATGTGGATGTATATGGTCCTTCCTCTCTTCTCCCTCATTCCCAGAATATTTTTCTATCTGGTGTGTGGATTTTCATACCCTTAATTTAAAATTTTTAAGTTGATTTCAAGTGCTGCATATTCCAAAATACATTTTTAATGTGACAGTAGTATCAGTGCCAGATTGCCAGACTGCTGCACCATTTTATAAAGTAAACCTTGGCTTCATTAAAAATCCAACATGGATTGCAAATAGCTTGATGTGCACACAGGATGGGTAGTCAATGTAAAGTCTTTAAGATCCTTCTCTTAGGGTACTTAGCTAAAATTACTAATTAGGATTTCACCGTCTACCTTTTAACTATAACAAAGTGATTTTGTGAAGAGTTAACACAGCATACACCATGAATTCACAAAATTATGCTATTTTTAATTTTTTTATTATGTATGATTAAAGTATAAGTCCGTCTCAGCTTAAGCTTTTAGACACTCTCACTTTCATTGCAATGTACTTTTTACTAATTGAGCTTGCAGTGTGTTATTTTACCTGCACTGTGTCTTCTTTTGTCTCTGTCATTTGCACACTAGATAGTAATGGTGACCACAATGTGGGAAAACTACAGCCTGTAATAGGTAGACTTTAACTGGTTTCAAGTGTAGTCTTAATCTATTTTTTCAGTATTGATTGAGTAGTAAAATATAATTAAATTAGTATGATATCATGACAACCCTAGTACTCAGGTTGGCAAATCATATGCTTTTCATTTCACGCTCCCATTCAGTTCAGTTCTTTCTCAGGCATTTTACCTCAGAAATGAATGGTAGCGAGGCACCTGGGCTTGAATTCTTAGAAAATCTGAGGAAGAAATGGCAACACCTTTTTTTCCCCGTATGCCATGTTTTGTTTAGCTTGAAGAACTGCACTGTTTTTTATGTCTCACTGACACACAAACACACACCCATTAAACACCTCTTTTTTGCACCGGTTTGCAACTTTCTTCTGCACTTCAAAAGCAATGGGCAAAGTTCATCCTGATAATTGGGTTGCTGACTTCATCACGTGGGTGCAATTAACCTATCCAAGCCCCACCCTCATATACATTTTGGCATGGCAACAGTTAAGAGGTTGGACCGGAAGAAATGGGAGCGGATGATCCGCTGTGTCGACCCCTAAACAGGACCAGCCAAATAAAGAACAACAATTAAGAGGTTGGACAAGCTTCATGAACCTATGAAATAATTGTAAATACAGACATCATTGTTAGATTCAGATTTAATTTTTAAAATATTTGTGTGAAAAGAAACTGTCAGGATAGATCATATTTTTTTTGTAATTATGTTTATTTCAAGCTTTTTAAGGGCAAACATTTTAAAGGATAACATTGTCCAATGGAAATTTCCACATAATCCAACACTGTGGGCGTTTACTCATTTTCTACATGGCATTCCTTCTAAGCGTGATGGGCAGACTCTAAATATGTTTTCTCTGACCAGTGAACAGTGAACAGTGACTGAGCTGGTTTGCAAAATGGGTCTAAATGCTAATAAATTTGATCTGTGGTTCAAATCAGTGTTTAAACAATAGGTGCTCACATGTCCATGCAAGTTGAAATCACATATCACTCTGGTTTATGGCCAGAAAAACTCACTGAAGGTGCAGATGTGCTGCAGATATCTAGAGCCTTAGGATACACTGTAATACTGAGCAGGGCATCCCACATTTTTCGCCAGGAGGAATCTCTCTCTCTCTCTGATCTCCAAATTACATTTTTCCATTTTGCATTACTTGCTTTTTCCTGACTTTCATATTTTGGAAGAAAAAGAATCCTTGTCTCACACATCGTTATGACTTGTGTATGTTTTCTTGAAAATCATAGTTTGGAGAGCAAACAGTCTCATGGGAGATTCCTCCTGGTGAAAGATCAGTCGCTAATCAGTCATGCTGTGTATAAACCACAACCACTTCAAGAATGCCAATTACAAGACAGCAAGTTATGTAGTGTACAGATTACAGCAATGTGGCGATTTTGAATGTCATGTAGTGTGTCCCAAGCTTTAGTCACACACACACAAATGTATATACATGTATACACAGTGCTTTGCAAACGTCTTGAACCACCCCTCATTACTTTATATTTTGCTTTCAAAGAGTTCCTTTAATTTTTTTATGTATTTGTGAAGAATAATTCCCCAAGCTGGGGGCAGCTACAGTATCTCACAAAAGTGAGTACACCCCTCACATTTTTA